>CM040129.1:83433428-83663815 GCA_022559845.1 Amorphophallus konjac
GATGAGAAGAACATGTGTATTATTCTATCTCATATGAGCCTACATCAAGATTTGCTACCTGAAATGAAGAAGCTACAGGAAGATGATCCCTCACTAGTGGAGATAAAGAGCAAGCTGGACGAGAGACTGGATTTCAAGCTGGCACCTGATGGCAGATCACTATTTCATGAACGAACATGTGTGCCCGACTGTCCCGAATTGAAGAAGAAGATTCTTGAAGAAGCTCATCGATCGAGGTACACGATCCACCCTAGAGCCACTAAGATGTACCAAGACTTGAAAAGAACTTTCTGGTGGCCTAACATGAAAAGGGAGGTAGCAGACTTTGTATCTCATTACCTCACATGCCAACAAGTGAAGGCGGAACATCAAAAATCCACCGGATAGCTGCATCCGCTAGATATTCCCAAGTGGAAGTGGGAAGACATTGGCATGGACTTTATCATGGGTTTGTCCAAGTCTAGGGGCGGATATGATGGAATTTGGGTAATTATCGACCGGCTAACTAAATCGGCCCATTTCTTACCCATCAAAAGCCGATGGTTAGTCAATGTACTTGTTGCCCTGTATATTAAGGAGATGGTTAGATTGCATGGAGTTCCCATCTCGATTGTATCTGACCAAGACCCGCACTTTACCTCTCATTTCTGGAAGAGTCTACAGCACTCTCTAGGGACGAAACTCAACTACAGCACTGCTTTCCATCCCCAGACAGATGGACAAACCGAGAGGACTAATAAGTTGTTGAAGATATGTTAAGAGCATGCATTATAGACTTCGGCGAAAGCTGGCATGACCACTTACCACTAGCCGAATTTACATATAACAAAAGCTATCAAGCTAGTATATAAATGGCACCTTTTGAGGCATTATATGGTAGGAGTTGCCGATATCCTATATGCTGGGATGAAGTCGGTGAAAAACAAATTCTAGGCCCAGACATGGTACGAGATTCTACCGAGAAGATACACCTCATTAGAGAAAGGTTAATGATAGCACAGTCCAGACATAAATCTTATGCTGATAACAGATGGAGAGACCTATAATTTCAAGTCGGAGATCATGTTTTCCTCAAGGTATCTCCCAGCCGAGGCATTAGAAGATTCGGTGTTAAAGGAAAACTCACACCAATGTTTATTGGTCCATTCGAAGTGCTGGAAAGAGTAGGCGAGGTGGCTTATCGCATCGCCCTACCTCCGCAACTGTCAGAAGTGCACAATGTGTTTCATGTTTCTATGCTGAAGAAATACGTACACGATCCCCTCCATGTCATTGACCATAATGATTTAGTGGTACAGAGGGACCTTACCTACAAGCAGAAGCCAATGAAGATCCTCGACCGAGAAGTTTGAGTTCTAAGGAACAAGACGATCCCCATGGTGAAAATACAATGGAATCGATGTTTAGAACAAGAAGCTACATGGGAAACTGAAGAATCTATGAAGAGGAGGTTTCCAGAGTTATTCTAATTGTAAGTACTATGCACCTTTCCTATTCCCAAATAATGCAGTTGAATTTGGGGACCAAATTCTCTTAAGTAGGGGAGGGTGTAGCACCCTCGATCAATACCTTTATGTAAATTCAAAACTTCTTCTTAAAAGAAAAATACATGAAGGTCTTACATAAAGAACCCAACCTCACAAGAACTATAATGAAAATATACAAGCCAACCCTACTTTATAACATAAAGAATCATGAGGGCTTTGTGTAAAGAGCCAAACCTTAGGGGGCTAGCATATAAAATTACAAACCATCACCTTATGTATACGTAACCTACTCTTCCTAATAGAAATCTAGGTTTTGTTTAGAGAACTAAACTATAGGAGGACTAACATACAAATGTGCAATCCAACTTCATGCACATGGATAAAGAATCTTACATAGGAGGTCTTGTGAAAAGAAACAAAATAATGGGAGGGTTATTCTATAAATGTACAAGACAAACTTTAACACAAGGGGCCATGGGTTGTACGTAAGTGGACTTCCACCTTGTCCACTTAGTGAATTGATGCCCCTCATTAGGGCGTCAATTTCCAAATTGAAGACCATGTTGGAGGTGTCATTTTTAATAGGACCCCATTCCAATAAAATATTAATATATATATATGTATATCTTGAATGATAACACGTGAGTGGGGCAGAAGTGTCTAACAAATGACGCCCTCTTGAAGGGCGTCATTCTCATTAATAATCCCACAATAATGCCACCCAAACAAATGACGGCCTCATGCAAGGCGTCATTTACGTGAATAGTGTCACCTATATTAAATGAACGACCCCTTAAAGGGCGTCATTTAAACACATGATTCAAGAAGATTGCGACGCGAGCAAGCCATTTTAGCTGGCAAAGATAATGCCCACTCAGTAGGACCCATAAGGCACTAAACCAATCTCTTATGATTCCTATATCTAATCCCATCCGTAGCACTGTCACAGGCTACTGCTGCCCTCAGTGCTGAAGAAGCATCTTCTTCCCGAGCCTACGTCCTGCTACAGCTTTTGAACCTCGTATCACACGTCAACAGGTAGGTGTTCTCAAATCCTTGCCTAACTAGTAGCTAAATAGGTTAATTGATGCATGTTTAGAGTTCGATCAACTAGTCAACCATGCTATATATATATATATTCTGGCTTTACCATGACCAAGAATAATACCATGTTATACATATGTTAATAGTTTGTTACATACTGTTACCATGATTTTTTTATGAGTTTGAATTTAGTTTATTAGCATGATTTCATGAGCTTTTTAACGTATTTTATCACACTAGTTTTCAGTCTTCATAATCCTATTTTAAACCTTAAATTATAGCCTCTGTTACATAGAATATGTTAACGTTTTAACACGCGGAGGGTCCCAGCTCAGTTGAAAATGGCGCCCCTGACCAGGGCGCCAATTAACAAATTGGAGACTTCGTCGAAGTCTTCAATTAAATGAAGACATGCACCATGTCATCAATTCGATTTCTGAAATTTTTCGTTATTGATAATTCAACACATTCAAAAATCCATAACTATCAAACTAAAGCACGAAATTTTTGCATGAACATATTTCTAAAATCCTGACATTTTTCTCAACATATTCATGCCATTACTTCCTGATTCGGAGCTTTTTCACACTGATGAATAGTGGACACCTCTCTGTAATTGGTGCCCCTGACCAGGGTGCCAATTTCAGAATTGAAGACTGCCCGCGCGGGCGTCAATTAATTGAAGACATGTACCATGTCGTCAATTCAATTTTCTGTACATTCCATAAATCAGTAAATCAACGCATTCAAAAATCTATAAGTAATAAAGTGGACCATGAAAATTTTGACTTAATATACTTCTGTAACCTTGGGATTTTTCTCCACCTGACCATGTCTTCGGATTCTGATTCGGAGAAACTTTGGAGAAATGAATAGTGACTTGTGTCACAGAACTTACAGTTCTGATGCGATGCACAACTCACTTGGAAAAACAACTCAATTGGTGTGTCGTCAATTCGAGTTGAACCTGTACTTAAATTGAAGACACCCTGGAAGTCTTCAATTAAATGAAGACTGCTCACAGGGGCGTCAATTCCGTTTCTTGAGGAATTAAAGTTATAACATTAGAAAATTCATATATGTGAAATCAAAACTCAGTAATTATATCCGAACATGTTTCTGGACTCCCGAGGAATTATACTAAGCATTCATGTCCTTACTTTTGAATTTCGAGAAACTTTTTCGAAATGAATAGTGATTTGAGTCACAAAACAGTTCTACTGGGTGAAAATCACCCCCTGTAATTGGCGCCCCAAGCCAGGGCGCCAATTATTGAAATGAAGACGGCCCTCAAGTCTTCAATTACTGAAATGAAGATGACCCTCAAGTCTCCAATTACTGAAATGAAGACGGCCCTCAAGTCTTCAATTATTGAAATGAAGACGACCCTCAAGTCTTCAATTAATTGAAGACTTCATGAGGGGCGCCAATTTCAATATATATATATATATATTTGAAAAATCATAATTTTGAAAGGTTGAGCAGCCACAGGTGTCAATTCATCAAATGACGATGGCCCTCAAGTCTTCAATTAATTGAAGACTTGCTGAGGGGCGCCAATTTCAATATATATATAAATTTTGAAAAAATCATAATTGTGAAAGGTTAGGCAACCCCCAGGCGTCAATTCTTCAAATGACGGCAGCTAGCAAGTCTTCAATTGAAGACTGCTTGCAGGGGCGCCAATTCCTTATATACATATATATGTATTCAAAAATTAGCCCCTGTAATTGGCACCCCAAGCTAGGGCGCCAATTACTGAAATGACGACTTCCAGGACGTCTTCAATTAAATGAAGACATCCTGAGGGGCGCCAATTTGATATATACATATATAAATTTCTAAAAATTAAAAATTTGAAGGATTAGCAAACTCTCAGATGCCAACTCAGTAATTACAACTTCTGATCTTGATTTGTCTCATGAATTGTGCAAACACAACCCTAATCCATACTCCTGCTTTTGATGAATTCTTGAAATTCCGTTCCATGAAAAATCTACTTGTGTATACCCCACATGGTCAAACCTTGAATCTCTTAAACTACCATTTGGGAGTGTTGGAGCTAACTGCCATACAAGGCAAAGTGCTACGTTGTGGGAGCCACCTCTTGAGGCCGTACGGCGCAAAGTGCTACACGACGGGAGCAACCTCTTGAGCCTGTAGGGGCCACCTCTAGAGTCCTCCATAACCAAATGACTAGTTAATCTCGTCTGCAATACTATGTTTCTAAATTCTTAAAATTCCATATTGGCTATAAACGAGAGTAGATGTCAAAGGTAATACATGAAATGCTGTGCATATAGGGCCCGGTCTGGTCTTGAGAGGAGCACCCGAAGGTACTTGTGCCCATGGGAGTTTATTGACCACGGTGTTTAGCATTGCACCGGAGTACTTGCTTGATTGGAGACACTCCACCCCTACTCTCTCTCCTTACTTACTTGACTTGCGTGGCCCGGAACGGGCAATACTTGACTTGTGGCCCGAGAAAGTGTAAAATACTTGCTTGATAATAGCCAATTCTACTGATACGTACTTAAACATTACTTGCTTGAATTAAATTTTTACTTGCTCGTACCTGAGATATACTTGTACATGAGTCCATTCGTGCACTTGAGTTCATACTTGTACACGAATCCCTGCTTGCCCCGAAGTGGCATTTACATCTGTAAACTCTTGAAATACTGCTTGTCAAATACTTAAAATCTTGATATACTCGCTTTATGCAGTTCTTGATCTCTTACTGTTTATCATGCCTAAATTTTTCCTGTATACCTGATTTTTCTTATACGTACATCATGCATAGCCATACTGATAATACATGCAACTTGTAAATCACGTAAAGATTACTCGTATTTGAGATGTAATTCCTACTGAGCGATTCGCTCATCCAGTTACTTCCTAACATTTTCAGGTGATTCGGATAGCGACAAGAATGGGGTTGAGACCGAGTGAAGAGTGCTAGAACGCCAGTCACCTCTCATTAGCTAGTCGCATCCTTGAATTTTTATTTGAGTCCTACCTTGTATTTCCAGTATGTCAGTCTATTTGTCCGAACCATGTTAAGGCACTTAGCCTAGTGTTGTCTTTTTAAATTGAGAATTTGTCATGAATTATCTTTATTTCCTTTGGTTAATCAAATAAACATCACTTGGACTATTGGGATTATTAGATTTTATTAGTCTTTTGCGCACTCCGAACTTATGTACATCAAAAAATTTATCGCTCTAATGACACGATCTATATAGACGCGTCACGCATCCGAGTATCTTCCGCGCTTAGGACGTGACAGTCTTCGTGGTTTCAGAGCCATGCCATGCCGGTAAGGAAAAAGGGAAGGCCAAGGCGCAGTCAGCTCCTCCACAGCCCAGTGCTGCTCCCTCTGTTAGGGAAGAAGAAAGTGATCCCACCAGGATTCTATTCCCTAGGTATGTGGATTTTAGTGACCATGAGATGCTTGAGTATTTTCCTGACCTACTGCCGTTATTCGAGTTCCAAGGATGGCGTCGATTTCTGTCCGATTCCAGGGTATACTACCCATTTTTAGTTCAACAGTTCTATAAGAACTTGTTTTTTGATGAGAACAAGAAAGTCCTTCGGACTGAAGTAAAGGGGGTCTCCGTCAAGCTTACAACAAAGCTTCTACACAGAGCCTTACACATACCCCGGGATGGGGAAATAGGATCTGCGGTTCAGATTGACTTGTCTGTAGCTTACACCATCCTGACTGGGAAGCCTCGAAACCCTCAGGATGCAACCCAACTTCTTATCAAATCCTTTGACACCAATCAGTTTCCCCCCTTACAACATCTACTACATCACATTTTCACTACCATGATTACCCCACAAGGGGGTGGCAGAAGTAGACTTACTGAGACCCAGCAGTTCCTGTTTTACTGCTTGTTCAACAATTACCACGTTTGTCTTCCAGAGATCATGCTCCAGATTATGGACAGTTGCACTTGCAACCGGCGTAGCCTGCCTTATGCCACACAGCTCACTGCTATTTTTCAAAAGGTTGGCATCCCTCTTGATAATGAAAAGTCCATACCTATCCCCAGGAGCAATGTCTACAGCATGAGGTTCATAGAAAATTACATACACTTCAAAAAGGAAGGTGACAAAATTGTAAGGAATCTACCTAGACATTTACCTCACCCTCCAGTACAGCCAGCTCCATAGGAACAGTCTGCATAAGAACAACTTGCATAGGACCAGCCAGCTTCAGATGCACAGTCAGATCAACATGAAGAAATGTTCCATGCAGACATTCACTTTGAGCAGGCACATCAGCAGCAGCAGTTTGAAGATCCCATGGACCAGCCTGGGATGATGATAGCTTTTGAAATCCAACCTCCTCTCTCTCCTGAACCTGAACCCCAATTCTTCACTGAAGGGGATGCTCCTCCAGAATTCCATGCAGAGGCATCCACCTCAAGAGGTACAACTCATGGTGCCAGTCCCATGTATATTCACCAGACTCATATCAAGTTTCTGACTGTACAGTTTGGGAGCATGAACTCCTCTTTTCGTCAACTAAGTCTGCAAGTGGACAGAATGGAAGTCAGACAGCTTCATTATGAGCAAGTCCAAAATAGCAGATGGGAAAAATTTGTGCTTGACAAACAAAAGTCAGATGAAAGATTGAAAAACTTCATGAACTCCATCATCAATGTGAGTGAAAGAGCTGGGACAATAATGTAGAGGCTCAGGCAAATTCACCTTGAAACCCAAGAAAAGACTGCTGAAATGGTCATGCATGCCTATGACATCCGAGAAGATCAAGGTAATCTCAACATTAAGTGTTCGAAACTGATGGACTCCTCCAATCAGCTAGCTGAACAAGTGGCTGCCGCAACTACATCCATCTGAGCACAAGTGACCACAGAGACAAATAGATCTATCGATGCCTTATCCAATCTGGAGAGAACAGTTCATGCTACTACTTCTCGACTACTGGATGCCTCCCAACGGCTGAAAGGGAAGATGTACTCTGACTGTAACAAGCTACTGGATGCCTCCTCCAAGCTTGCAGAAACTGTCCACACAGACATAGCTCGAGTAGTCAACAACACCACCAAAGTAGAGTCCAAATTGGATGTAGTGTACAGAAAATTGGATATGGTCGGTACTGAAATCTTGGAACTCATTCGTCTGCATAAGGCTCAACTCCAACCAACCCTGTAGGACGCAGGTGATGAATGGTGCCCTCCTCCTCAAACAGAAGCCACCTCTTCTCGTTTACCACCACAAGGCTCCCAACAGAGGGCTGAGACAGAATACATCTGTGAAATGATTCATGGCTGGCTCAAGGACATCAATGAAAATGTCAAGACTGTACACAAGTTTTTCAGAAAAAGGGATAAGCAGCTAACTCAGAGGGTTGACTCTCTAGCAACAGCAATCTCTCATCTGCAACATGACTTCCAAGAGGCACAGATCCTGTACTTTGCCAGCTCTAGCTCCATGCCTCCACCACAGCAGCCTCCTCCTTCACCCCCTCCTTTCTGATGACAGAGGGGGAGAAGTACTGAAGACCTTCTGAGAAGACAAGCATCATCTAGCATCTAGCATGTAGTTAGCCTTTTTCATCTAGAGTTTAGCTTTTGCATTTAGTCAGTGCAATGTAAATGCTTGAATACATGTCTTGCTTGATCTGTATGAAACCTTAGTTGATCAATGAAACAAGCTTTTTGTTGAAAAATGCTAACGTTCGGTTGTTGTGTTGAATGGATAAATTTCACTTGTTTAATGGTTCCTCAATTAAATTGTGTAATGCTATATGAATGCTTGGTAATAATGATTCATGGTTGTCATCATCAAAAAGGGAGAGAATGTTGTGTCCCCTGGTTTTGATGATAACAAATCATAAATCATTAGTAGATATTTAAGGAATATCTAACATGTTTTGGTTTAATGAATAGACTAAACAAGTGCAGGAGAATTTCTCTAAGTGATGTCTCGACACCATCTGAAGATGTCTCGACACATCTAGAAGAGATTGTGCTGATATTCGAATGGTTGAGCTCCAGCAGAAAAGAATGTATCGACACATCTAACCAATGTCTCGACACCTCCAGAAGAAATCAAGCTGAAGTTGTTGTCTATCTGGCCTATGGATTAATTGATGTCTCGACACAGTGAGTGAAAAGTGTCGACACACCTCAAGCCTCACGTCTCTATGGCGGACGTGTCTCGACACCTTCGTGCGATGACTCAGATCTTGGCGCGCGATGACTCGACACCTTCGTGTGGCAACTCTGCACATGACGCACATGTCTCGACACCGTTTGACGATGTCTCGACACAGTCATGGTGTTATCTCGGAACCAAGCACATATGTCCCGACAGACTGTGTGTAAAGTGTCGACACATTAGTGTTCGACTAGAACGATTTTGAAATCGGCAGAAGCTATCTTCAAGTTATTCAATGGGATGTCTCGACACACTGTGTGGAAAGTGTCGACACATTCGTGTTCGACCCGAACGGGTTTTAATCCGATAGAAGCCATTTTCAAGATCTAAAACTTGTCCTGGAGGATCCGTTCAGTCTGGAAAAAGCCGTCAAAGAGGCTACTCTGTCAGAGGATGATGGTCTGGCAGAGAAATCCCCTGAAAATATTGTACCTTGGCTGATATGGTCTCCTACCTACCCACATATCTGCAGACTTGACAGAAAAAGAGTCAACTTGGAAAATAGAAGAAAATCAAATTATGTGGATGTGACATTCTGGGTTTAGCTTGAGAGGTGGACAACGTTGGTGTCGCTGAAGGACACCAATATATCAGGAGCATGAGCTCCAGTTCGAGGAAAAAAAGGCAAGAAGAGAAAAGAAAAGTAAGAAGCTTGCTAACGAAGTTATCTTCTTCCTAGTGATGCTGATGGCGTGAGTGCAACAAAAAGAAGATGATCCTCTTCCTCACGAGGAGAGATCTCCTTGCAAGCAGGAAGGCTTCGTGAAGATCCGTTTAGAACCCTTGAAAGCTGAAAGTTAGATCATACTTCTCTCGCAAGGGTTGTGGTGAAGAACCAGGAAGAACAAGAAGAGAGCCAAGGAGCCCTCAAGTTCTTTCCCAGGCAGGAGACTTCTTTCTCATAGTGCTTCATTATGATACTCTATCTGGATGATTCATTTTCAGTTTGCTTTTCTTCAAAACACACTCTATACCATTTGTTCCCAACCTATGAGTAGGAAGACGGACGGTGTGGTCACCGGTCTGTGTGTTTTCGGGTGTGATCCCTCAAGCTGTTTGGCAGCGGAGTGTTTTGGGTTGTGACCCCTCAAGCTGTGTGGCAGCGGAGTTGTGAGAGTGTATCTCTCTGATAGAAGCTGTGAATCAGCGGCTGTGCTTTTGCACTAGTGAAGCCTCACTGTGTTGTGTGAGGGGTGGACGTAGGTCTCTAGATTGAGATCGAACCACCTTAAAGATCGTGTCTTGTGGTTTGCATTCCTTTATATTCTAGCTATAGAAGCTTGGTAGGACCGTTCATGGATATCATTTGTGTGTCCAGCCTCTTAGCTATTAAATAATTTCTATATCATTATCATCTGTGTTAGATCTTATTTTATTTTCACAAAGAAGGGCAAAAAGGGGCTGATCTATTCACCCCTCCCCTCTAGATCTGCCTATCACCACTCAACATGCGTGTTTTACAGAGGCTCCCTATGAGAAGATCGAGACAAGCCCGACTGCCTAGGTGGCATGGGCGGTCATGGGCTGGCGCCTGACGAAGGTTGGACGCGGCTTAAGGTGAGCGGTCGGGTCCGGGCATCAGAGGCGAATGTCGTCGTACTAGGGAGTCGAGGCCGGCCCCGGGAATGTTACTCTCGGGACAGGGTTCGGCTAACTCGAGTCATTGGTCAGAGTGATCGGCTGCTAGCTCGAGACGAGTGATAGTCACGTGGTTCCGTGTCAGACATAGGTGCGGCATCATGTCGCATGCGTGGCCACCGTGGGTTGTAACGCACGGGCGGACCGGAGATGTGGGTGTGTTCGCCGTTGTCACAACGCCTTACGTGCGATAGGGATGGACATGGGTGCCATGGCTAGACGCCACGTGAGGGGAGTACGTGTGACATACCCTCGGCGTGTACAAGCCGATCAACAACCCACCCGCTCGCGCACTTAGCTCCTCGCGTCCTCGACCCTTGCTGGATGCCTGCGAAGGAACTCCGGGGGTGCAGTAGTTAGGTCGAGGGTTGTTCTCTTCTTGCTGTATGCCTTCCTCCTCCATGCCTGCATGCCCCTAGGGGGTTTTTATAGGGGAAGGTGAAGAGGCATGGAGGGTTTAGGCGGACCAAGTTAAGGGTTAAACTTGGTCCGGCTATACCCTTTGAAAAAATGTTTTTTTTTGTTTATGAATGGGGGAGGGAGTGTTGTTTCGGATGACTGACAGATCTAGAGGGGGGGTGAATAGATCTACCCCTAATCCTAGCCAATTTAAAGCACTTAGAATGCGAAATTAAAATGCTATGGCTAACACAACCAATTTAACGAAATATCACTCAAGATTAAGAAACAGTCAACCAGATGAAGCTGTACTAGGTGGAGGTTGGAATCAGAATCCCCTCACACCAGGTTAAGTATTATAGATAGGTGTAACCTATCGTTCGGACTAAACCTTTTGACATACAACACTGATTGAAAGTTCAAGCTTAAATGGAATATCAGAAATTCAGAAATCAGTAATGAGCATTCAACGAATTGCAATATAAGGAATAAGAGCACAATAAGATCACACGCACTACAAGAAGGTTTTTAAGGTGGTTCAATCTCAATCCAGAGATCTACGTCCATCCATTACTCAATTGAGTAAGGCTTCTGCTGACACACAGCTTAAAAACCGCTGATCCACAGCTTTGGGGAATAGATCCATACAACCCGCTGATCCACAGCTTTGGGGTGTTGTCCCGTTGAATTGGTAAGCAAGAGGGGGGTGAATTGGTTGCCACCGAATAAAAAAACTAACTAGATGAGGATTGGGATCAAAAACAAACTTCGTTATCAATGCAGACCCAGGGAAGCAAAACAAGATAGGAAAGCGAGAAATGTGCACTCTAAGACCAGTCAATTAGTTCTACCAGGTGTGAATGATGACCGTATTTAGATGAATAGAACCAGTGAATACCAACTCATCAAATAGATGCCACAGGCAATCACATGGAGAAGCAAACCATGAGAGACGATGATTTTTTAGCTGGTTCGGATGCACCCAAGTGCGATCCTACGTCCACCCCTCTCAACTTGAGAGGATTCCACTATAACCACGCTGGTGATAATCCAGCAAGAACACACACACGAGGTCCAAGACCCCAGAATACACGCCCCTTCGCAAGAGCGATAACAGGAGCTCACACTCGGAGACAAGATCTCCACGTACACACACAAGTTCTCTTAAGAGTTTGTAAAATAGGAATCAGATGTTTACAATGAGCTCAAATAGCAACATAATAAGGATTGACAGAAGTTTTCCCCATTGGTATATCGCTGCGCCCTTGACTTGGAGTAGTGAGGCAGAGTTGGCCAATGAGGTCTCCTGCTGCGGATAGATGGAGGAAGATGAAAGCAGCGCCTGGATGAAGAGGTTGATGAGAGGTCACCTTCTGAACTCAGAGCCGCACATGGGAGGGACGTTCACCTCCCCTTCTCTTGAGATTCTCCCCCTTGCTATGCTCAACGGTGACTTTCAAGGGAATGAAGGAGGAAGGCTCGTGTGCAACATGTTCCTCTCACTCTCCTTTCGACGCCCTAATCATTGGCATTTATACTCCACATAAAGGTGCCTGAAAAGCCGATGAATATTCTATGATCTGGATAGAAAGGATGATTGTTCTCCTCCTTGATTGGCCCTTCATGGCTGACATGGCAAAAGATCGACCACAAGGTGAAAATTGCGATTTAAATGCAAAAACATGGGTTAGTATGTTAAACATCAAACAAAAGTGTTTAATAAGGGCTAGCCACCTTCCCATTGGTTGAACCCATGTAAACATGTGTTTAAGAATCAAAAGATTTGCCCTTAATTATTTAGGAGAAATCTTAACTCAAAATTCGGAGAAAAAATGGGCAAACTTAAAAAGGGTCGACCCATCTAGCAGGTGGGTCGTCCCTTATCTCAAACAAATTCTGTTTCCAGAATCTGTGAGTCACAGGGGTCGACCCATCTGCCAGATGGGTTGTTCCATCTGCTCTCCAGGGGCTAACCAGAAGCGTGTTTTCACAAGGGTTGACCCATTTGCCAGGGGGGTCGACCCATTGATCTTTGGGCAGTAAAACACTTTAAACCTAGACCAAGTTAAAGGATCTTTAATCAATATAATCCTAGGACATGTGAGATGAATTTCTTACCATGTTTAACATGTATTGACCATTCTTTCTCACCTTTCATGAAGACCATACTTGACATTACCTCCACTTCACACTTGGTCTTTTCTTTGGTGAAGCCTTGAGTTGTTTCCAATCATGTCCTGCAGCTCACCATGTCTCACAATGGAAAAGTTAAAATATGGTTAGCATGAACATTCGTCATGTGGATAGGTATTTGAAAGATAAAGAAAAGCAGCTCAATGGTTTCTACATGATGGAGATATAGAAGACTCAAAGACAGGTGTGAAAGAGCATGAACACACATAATGCAATATTCAATGGTAAGATGTTTTGTCATCATCAAAACCAACAGGGGCACAACAATCTCCCCCTTTTTGATGATGTCAAAAACCTAATGCAATTTGAGCTCTATGAAAAGATGATTATGATATTTAAGCAAAGAAGAACTCCCCCTGAATTTTGGCCAAGTTTGAATAACAAGAAGCTTACTTTCAATAATAGCAAAAAGAGCCTATATACAAATGCAGCACTAAGCCAATTAGATCCAAACCATGTAGAGGCATTCCAAAGGCATTCAGTCGTTGTTCAATCATGTTCAAGGAACCAAAAACATGAGCATTCCAGATACCAAAAGAAACATGAATATAGCAAGACATGTTCACCGAATACTACCAGCAAATTGCAGTCACTTCTCCCCCTTTTGTCATGAGCAAAAAGGAGATGTGCAGAGTAAGTTCACAAGAGTAGACTTAACATAATGCAGCTGGGTAGAATCAAAAGGATAGAGAGAAACAAGATGACCAACAAAAGAGACCCGAACATGGGCACACAAGCATTCAGTCATGCAACTAGATACATAATATAATTAATCAAGGAGGCTGCTAGGAGGGTTTAAACAAAATGGGCAGCTTCATAGATAGAACTGACGGAAGATTGCTCCTAGTTAGACTTATCGGTCGGTCTCGAAACAGAATCCCAGATTCGCTGCAGCATTTGGCCTTGGGCATCAAGAGTCTTGGAAATTGTATCAAATTGGTGCAGGAACAACTCATGATGTAGCTTCAATCCACCCACTTCCTCAGTCAGCTGGTCCACCTTTTGTTCAATTCGATCGAGACGAGATCCAAAAGGCACTTGTCCAGAACTGCTTCGATTGGGCCGAGAGGAGCTAGGAGGTGGCTGATCATCATCCGTAGCAGCAAGAGCTTCTTCTTCATCATTGTCACTATCTTCATCAGTCTGCGTTTCTTTTCTTTTGATTTTCTTTAGATGTCGAACAAGCTTCCCATGTTCATCTTTCTTGTAGCCCATATTGTGGCAAAGACTTTGGCCAGTATATACATCCTTGTGTGGCAGTTCTTCACAGACTTCTTTATCCAAGTCAAGACGAAGGTGTTTAAAAACAACAGTTAATTATGCAGCATATGGAAGACTACGTCTCTTCTCTCTCTGACATAGTAGCATTAAATCTAGCATGACACTTGGAAGGTCAGCTGCACAGCCATTGTAAAGGCAGTGGAATAGAAATTTGTGAATTCTATTGACTTTGTTTCTACTGCCTCCCCTGGGATAAATAATGGTGGTGAAGAGATGGTGAAGAATGCGATGGGCAGGGGGAAAAACATTGGCATTCAAAGCCTTTGGAATATCATCTTCATCAAAGATTACTGAATCATCAAAGCCCATCATTATTTTGTAAACATCCACTTCATCCAACACTACATCTACTTGCTTTGTAGCAGAATCACTTGGAATTCCAAAAATGCGACTGAAAAGTCCAGAATTTAACATGATAGATTTGTTGTTGACAGCTGTGTAGACTTTGTTGTTCTTAATCACCATGTTATGATAAAATTGCAGAACCAATGAAGGATAAAACTTACGATGTTTAGATATGAACTTTTGCCAGTTTTCCTGGGAGTCAATCAAATCATATAGCTCAGGGACTATGAGAGTAACATCATTGAAGTCCACTGCTCTGCGTCGCATAATCGTACGAGGATATATGCTAGAAGATATGGAGCCTTTTAATACCTCATCATGAATCCTCTTTGTCCGCCCCTCTGATTTCTTTCCAACCTTGATAGGAATTGCTTAGGGAGCCTCATCTTTAGAGCTAGAAAAGTGTGGATCAGCTGCAGACGATGAAGCCTTTTTAGCAGCTTGACGCCTTGGACGCTTAGCCATAGACTTAGTCCGCGGAGCCATTGAAGAGCCCAGACTCAAACCGCAGGAAGCTCGCCTTTCTCTCCTTGAGATGGAGGTTTACAGTCGACCTTAGAAGAAGCTTCCCTCCACCAGTCAGGGTTCCTTTGCACCTTCGTGGGAAGCTCAAAGAAGAGACCTTGATGCCCGTGAAAGGAGAGGGTGACAGTAGCCATGGTGATGTCTGCCGGTGCGATGGTGTGTGGGTAGGGCAAAAAGAAAAGGCTTCGTGGTGTACGAGAGTTGCGGCTGGCTTTTTGGTAGGAGATGCCCTTGTATAAGATGAAAGCTACGGTCAAAAGTTGGTTCAAGGGGGTTTGACCGGCTATAAGTGGAATAAGGCTAAGAGGATCAAAAACACAAAAAAGGGTCGACCCTTGCTTGGGATGGGTCGTCCCTTGGGCATCCCAGAGTATTATTAACAAGACAAAAAAGCATGGCTTAGGGAGATGATGAAGGTTACTCACTGGACCATTAGATTTGATGGTTTTGGTGCAAAAAAATATGGGTCCTGGTGAGAAATGCTTCAGCGAGATTTAGAAAATTGTTCAAGACCTTTCAATATTATCTAAAGAAGGAATTGGTCAAGCCATCAGCCTAAATTGAAGCTGCACCTTATTTCAGTCAAATGAACTAAACAGGCCCTCAAAATTCAATATGAGGATTATGCCAAAACATGGTTATATCATGCAAGACAAATTCAGACGATAATAGCAATGATATTTTCATTGTTAAATGAGTGGCACACAACTATGCATATGCATGAGAAGTATTATATGGATAGTGATTTGGGCTCGTAGTTGTACTATATGAGATGCATGGAAGAGAGGATTTGTTATGAAGACTCAATGCAATGGGTAAGATGTAGTGTTATATGGACACATGAAATTATTAAAGTAGGACAGAATGAGTGACACATGGATTGAACAGAATGTAGAAATGCAAGTCTATCTAAGTGCTTTCTACTATGCATATTCCTAATTCTCTTTTGAGGGAGGTGAACTGCTCTTTGCTGAGAGGTTTAGTAAAGATGTCTGCTAGCTAATTATTAGAATCAATAAATTTCAATGCAAAATCTCCTTTATTTACATGATCTCTTAAGAAATGGTGTCGGATGTCTATATGCTTAGATCTAGAATGATTTGTTGGATTCTTTGATAAATCAATGGCACTCTTATTGTCACACATGATGGGAACACACTTCAGAAACACATCAAAATTGACTAGCTGATGTTTGATCTAAAGAACCTGTGTACCACAACTACCGGCAGCCATGTACTCGGCTTCGGTAGTCGACAATGCCATGGAATTTTGTTTCTTGGAGGCCCAAGAGACTAGGCAACCTCCGAGAAACTGGCATGTGCTGCTTGTGCTTTTGCGATCAATAAGACACCCAGCATAATCGGCATCCGTAAATGCCACAAGCTTAAAATCACAACCACGTGAAAACCAAAGTCCTAAATCAACAGTACCGGCAAGATAACGAAAAATTCTTTTCACGGCACCTAAATGAGATTCACGAGGACTGGATTGATATCTAGCACAAAGACAGACTGCAAAATGTATATCAGGCCTACTTGTTGTCAAGTATAAAAGAGAGCCTATCATACCTCTGAACAATTTTGGGTCAACCTGTTTACCTTTGTAATCTTTCTCCAATTTCATACCGATGGACATTGGTGTGTCATATGGTTTCGCACCCTCAAACTCATATTTCTTCAAGAGCTCCAACAGGTATTTCTTTTCGTTTATGAAAATCTCGTCTTTCCGTTGTTGAATTTGCAGCCCCAAGAAGTAATTGAGTTTGCCCATCAAACTCATTTCAAATTCAGCCTGCATTAACTTAGAAAACTCCTTGCACAGAAATTCATTAGTTGATCCAAAAATAATATCATCGACATAGACTTGAACAAGAAGCAGATCTTTTTCAGCATGCTTGGAAAATAAAGTTTGATCTACTGAACCCCTTTTGAAACCATGTTCAATCAAGAAAGAGCTTAGACAGTCATACCAAGCCCGTGGGGCTTGTTTTAGACCATACAAAGCTTTATCTAGCTTGAACACATGATTCGGGTTTTTTATGTCCTCAAACCCCGGAGGTTGCTCAACGAACACCTCTTCCTTGATAAAACCATTTAGAAATGCGCTCTTTACATCCATTTGATACAGTTTGAATTTTTTAGAGCATGCAAATGATAAAATGAGACGCATGGCTTCAAGGTGAGCAACTGGTGCGAATGATTCATCAAAATCGATTTCGAGCTCTTGGAAATATCCCTTGGTCATGAGTCGGGCCTTGTTTCTAACAACCACACCTTGATCGTTCAATTTATTTCGGAATACCCATTTCGTTCCGATCACATTCTGGTTATTACGACGGGGCACTAGTTTTCACACCTCATTCCGTTGGAATTTGTGTAGTTCCTCGTGCATTGCCATCACCCAGAATTCATCTTTTAATGCATCATCACAACTTTTGGATTCATGTTGAGATGTGTGTGCAAAGGCATTCAAAACTAGCATGAGTTTCAGGGATGATCGAGTTTTTATACCTTCATTTACCTTACCCAGAATGTTTTCAGCTGGATGGTCCTTAAGGTACTTCCACGAGGGAGGCAAATCTTGATGAATTTGAGGTGCATCTTCCACTTGTTCTGTACTTTTTTCTTCAGCTTCATACTTCTCATCGATTTTTGTTCCAGAGGTGGATGGATCTTGCTGCTTTTCTTGTTTTGTGTACCCTTGGCTTTTGTCCTACAAAAAATCTGATTCTTCATTAGTTGAAGTGGAATTCTTGAAAACACCTTCATCAACTATAACATGTAGGCTCTCTTCAATCACCATGGTTCTTTTGTTGTAAACACGAAAAGCTTAGAATTGTTAGAGTAGCCTAAGAAAATTCCAACATCACTCTTTGCATCGAATTTCTCTAGATCATCCTTACCATTATTTAAAATGTAGCAAACACTCCCAAAGGTTTTAAAGTATGAGATGTTCGATTTCTTACCTCTGTAGAGTTAATAAGGGGTTTTATTTACAAAAGGTCTTACCATTGCGCTGTTTATGATGTGGCACGTCGTATTTACCGCTTCAGTCCAAAAATAACGAGGTAGGCTCCGCTCACTCAGCATTGTTCTTGCCATATCAATTAGTGTTCGGTTCTTCCTTTCAACCACGCCATTTTGCTCCGGCGTCCTTGGTGCAGAAAAATTGTGAGTGTATCCTTCATTCCTGCAAAATTCATCAAAGCTTGTGTTATCAAATTCACGCCCATGATCACTCTGTAATTGGGTAATCATATAACCCTTCTCATTCTGAACCCTTTTGCAGAAGACTTGAAATTCCTGCAATACATCAGATTTGCTGCTCAGAAATAGAACCCATGTAAAGCGTGAGAAATCATCAACTATAACAAAGCCATACCACTTACCCCCTAAACTGTGAGTCCGAGTTGGACCAAAAAGATCAAAGTGGAGAAGCTCCAAGGGGCGAGTGGTAGAGACGATGTTTTTAGATTTGAAAGATGATCGTGTTTGTTTTCCTTTAGCACAAGCTTCATAAATTTTATTTACATCTAACTTCATTTTGGGAAGCCCTATGACCAGATTATGTTTGCACAGCTTAGAAATAACACTACTACTAGCATGGCCTAATCTACGATGCCAAACCCAAAAACTGTCGGCATCATTAGCAACTAAACACGTGTTTGCAAGGAACCTCATTCAAGTCAATTGTATATACATTATTCTTCCTAAGTCCTAGAAATTTTATTTCATTTGTAAAACTATCTACAATTGTGCAATATGATGATTCAAAAGTTACTTTATGTCCCCTATCACATAGTTGACTGATACTCAAAAGATTATGATTGAGACCATCTACTAACAAAACATTGTCGATGGTGTTGGAGTTATTCACACTTACCTTTCCAATACCAACGATCTTACCTTTGTCGTTCCCGCCGAAAGCAACAAAACCTCCTTCTTTTTCTTTAAGCTCAGCAAATACCTTCTTGTTTCCGGTCATGTGCCTCGAACAGCCGCTATCTAGAAACCAGTGTGAATCCTCGGCCTTGAGGCATCCATACAACAAGACATAAACTCAAGGAATAAATTTTGGTAGCCAAACTGAGTTGGGTCCGTGCTTGTGAGTTTTGTTATTCGTAAAAGCATTTCTAGACTTGCAAACATAAAAATCGTCATCTTGACTCAATGTACGACAATACGACATAACATGCCCAACACGACCACAATAGTAACAATAAACTCTGTTTCTTCCTGACTTTCCTTTCTTCAAACCTGAAGACCTTTGTTGGTGAGTGCTTGAGTTAACCTTCACTTCTTCATGCAAGGAAGACTTACCATTAGTTGCATGCACAAAAGACACAAAAGATGTCATCAACTTTCTTTCAAATGATTTCTTTTTAACCGGTTCATAACTGATTCCTTCTTTTTGAAAATTGACTTTAGTTCCAAGAACTTTCTCAAGGTTATCTTTTCCTTTAACAAATCTAGCCAAGGCATTTTTTAGCCCTTCAATCTCCTTGTTTAAGATGAGAATTTTTTCATCGGATTGATTTAATTTTTCATGGCACACCGAAATTTGATCCCTCGGGACTTTATTATCATTTCTCATCCTCTCATTTTCATCCTCAAGGTTTTGGATTTTAGCATTTGCTTCTTTACTGCTGTCTTCATTTTCAGAATTGTGGAGCTGGGCATTTTTTAGGTTTTCTAGTTCACCCTGGAGTTGCAATTCAATCTCCTCATGACTTTTAATTTTTTCAAGCATTGCTTCATTTTTAGCTTTCATTTCTGCAGAAGTTTTAGTTAATTCAACAGCTTTTTCACTGGAGGCATCAGCTTGAATCATAGACTCAACTTTTCTTTTCAATTGTTTATTTTCATATCTTATTTTCTTAAATTTGGCATAAAGAGTGACATATTAAGACTCCCACTGTTCTATGGTAAGAGTATCTGAGTCAGAATTTACCTCCTCTGAGTCTTCTTCATGAGCCATTAGACACATGCTCTTCATCAGCTCCTCCAGCTCCGCATCATCTTCATCATCGCTCCAAGTAGTGACCATAGCCTTGGGCTGCTTCTCTTTGTCCTTCTTGAATTTCTTTTTCAGCTCTAGGCATTCGCCACGCATGTGGCCAGGTTTTTTGCATTCATAGCATATCACATCCTTAAGCTTG
Organism: Amorphophallus konjac; assembly: GCA_022559845.1. Lineage (NCBI taxonomy): Eukaryota > Viridiplantae > Streptophyta > Magnoliopsida > Alismatales > Araceae > Amorphophallus > Amorphophallus konjac. Next base: position 83,453,691 of record CM040129.1, read on the forward strand.
CTTCCTTCCATCTTCCACTTGGACTGTTTCTTGAATGGTTTCTTAAACTTTCCTGAAAACTTATTTCTTGCTCTCAGAAATCTTCTCACCTTCCTAGTCAACATAGCTATGTCTTCCTCTTCTTCAGTGTCTTATGTGGAGTCTTCATCACTTGAACTAGACTGCTCTGGGTTTGCCTTTAGTGCAATTGACTTCTTCTTCTTGCCTTCTTCTTCAGTTCTTTTGATATTGATCTCATATGTCATAAGTGACCCTATGAGCTCATCCAATGACAGAGCAGAAAAATATTTCGAGTCTTCAATTACCGTGGCTTTAGTGTGCCACACTGGTGATAAGGACCTCAATACCTTGCGAACTAGATCTGAATTTGAGTAGTCCTTCCCTAGTGCCTTCAGCCCATTCGTGATCTCCATGAGCCTAGCAAACATTTCTGATATGCTCTCCTCCGGCTTCATCTGAAATAGCTCATAGTCCCTGATTAGCAAATTCGCCTTGGTCTCTTTGACTTCTGACGTCCCTTCATATATAAGCTTCAATTTGTCCCATATTTCTTTGGCACTGGTGCACATAGAGACCCGAGCATACTCGTTAGGGTGTATGACACATTGGATAATGTTCAAAGCATTGAAATTTGTTGTAGCTTTCTTAATATGTTCATCAGACCATTTTTCTTCTTCTGCTGGCAGAGTGTGTGGACCTTTGTTGACAACGGTCCAGATCTCATGACTTTCAGCGCGAAGAAATATAGTCATTCGGTTCTTCCAATAACTGTAGTTCGTCCCGTCAAAGAATGGTGGTCGATGAATCGAATGCCCTTCGGGCATCAACCCTTTGTTTGCCATTTCAGAAAAGGATCACTCTAAGAACCATGAGGTTCTTCTAGAATTAGAGCCGAGGCTCTGATACCAATTGTTGTCCCGTTGAATTGGCAAGCAAGAGGGGGGTGAATTGGTTGCCACCGAATAAAAAAACTAAGTAGATGAGGATTGGGATCAAAAACAAACTTCGTTATCAATGCAGACCCAGGGAAGCAAAAAAAGATAGGAAAGCGAGAAATGCACACTCTAAGACCAGTCAATTAGTTCTACCAGGTGCGAATGATGATCGTATTTAGATGAATAGAACCAGAGAATACCAACTCATCAAATAGATGCCACAGGCAATCACATGGATAAGCAAACCATGAGAGACGATGATTTTTTAGGTGGTTCGGATGCGCCCAAGCGCGATCCTATGTCCACCCCTCTCAACTTGAGAGGATTCCACTATAACCACGCTGGTGATAATCTAGCAAGAACACACACACGAGGTCCAAGACCCCAGAACACATGCCCCTTCGCAAGAGCGATAACAGGAGCTCACACTCGGAGACAAGATCTCCATGTACGCACACAAGTTCTCTTAAGAGTTTGTAAAACAGAATCAGATGTTAACAATGAGCTCAAATAGCAACATAATAAGGATTGACAGAAGTTTTCCCCCTTGGTATATCGATGCGCCCATGACTTGGAGTAGTGAGGCAGAGTTGGCCGATGAGGTCTCCTGCTGCGGACAGATGGAGGAAGATGAAAGCAACGCCTGGATGAAGAGGTTGATGAGAGGTCGCCTTCTAAACTCAGAGCCGCACGTGGGAGGGACGTTCACCTCCCCTTCTCTTGAGATTCTCCCCCTTGGTATGCTCGACAGCGACTCTCCAGGGAATGAAGGATGAAGGCTCATGTGCAACCTATTCCTCTCACTCTCCTTTCGATGCCCTAATCATTGGCATTTATACTCCACATAAAGGTACCTGAAAAGCTGATGAATATTCTCTGATCTAGACAGAAAGGATGATTGTTATTCTCCTTGATTGGCCCTTCATGGCTGACATGGCAAAAGATTGACCACAAGGTGAAAACTGTGATTTAAATGCAAAAACATGGGTTAGTATGTTAAACATCAAAAAAAAGTGTTTAATAAGGGCTAGCCACCTTCCCATTGGTTGAACCCATGTAAACATGTGTTTAAGAATCAAAAGATTAGCCCTTAATTATTTAGGAGAAATCTTAACTCGAAATTCGGAGAAAAAATGGGCAAACTTAAAAAGGGTCGACCCATCTAGCAGGTGGGTCGTCCCTTATCTCAAACAGATTCTGTTTCCAGAATCTGTGAGTTACAGGGGTCGACCCATCTTCCAGATGTGTCATCCCATCTGCTGTCTAGGGGCTAACCAGAAGCATGTTTTCACAGGGGTCGACCCATCTGCCAGGGGGGGTCGACCCATTGATCTTTGGGCAGTAAAACACATTAAACCTAGACCAATTTAAAGGATCTTTAATCAATATAATCCTAGGACATGTAAGATGAATTTATTACCATGTTTAACATGTATTAACCATTCTTTCTCACCTTTCATGAAGACCATACTTGACATTACCTCCACTTCACACTTGGTCTTTTCTTTGGTGAAGCCTTGAGTTGTTTCCAATCATTTCCTGCAGCTAACCATGTCTCACACTGGAAAAGTTAAAATATGGTTAGCATGAACATTCGTCATGTGGATAGGTATTTGAAAGATAAAGAAAAGTAGCTCAATGGTTTCTACATGATGGAGATATAGAAGACTCAAAGACAGGTGTGAAGGAGCATGAAAACACATAATGCAATATTTAATGGTAAGGTGTTTTGTCATCGTCAAAACCAACAGGGGCACAACATGGGGAATAGATCCGAGATAGCTGAACCTCACAGCTTGCTCTGCAAAGCCTCACAGCTTGCTTCCAAGGAATTACTTCCTTGCCGCTGACACACAGCTTTATAATCTGCTGACACATAGCTTACAGAAATCATAGCGAATAGAAAATCTCAAGAATAAAATCAAATGAAAAATACAAGACAATCTGTAGCTCGCTTCGAGCGGAACGATGTCTAGATTTTATCCAGAGATCGAGACAAACAAGACTCCACTTACAGATCTCTTGAATGCTCACAGCTCTTAGAGTGTTCCGTCACTTTTTGATCCCATGTTTCTATCTCAGCTCTTCACTCTCAATCTTTTCTCTCTACTAAAATCAACTGAACTCTGGAGACTCTTAGACCCTCTCGCTTCTTCACTATGCTTCCTCTTTTTCTTCTTTTCTTCCCTGATTTTTTATTTTTCCTCTTCTTTTTCAGAGTGATCATGCCTCTATTTATAGCCTCACGAGCGCGTGGGAAACACGTTCCCGCCCAAAGAGATTCGAAACGAGGTGCTGCACTGGATATCCACGTGTCAAGATCTGAAGGTGCGTTGTCCACGTGGCACAAGGCTCTTGGCGACTAGGCTACCTTGGATCACGCGCTGGACGAATGATTTTTAAGTCACATGATCTCTTTAAGTCTTGATGAGTTCTGCACTTCAAGTGTTTGAATTCCTGACAAAAGAATTACAGGCAATTTGTCAAACAGATTGTAACCTTGAATAAATGGTTAATGTGCTCTGACTTATCAGAAAATATGATCATGGTATAAGTCAGACAAAGATGCATTAATATATATCAGATTAGGTAAGAGATGCATCGATCTGCCTGAGCAAATTGGTGCATGTGCACCGACTTGAATATGCAATTTGTACATATGCTCAGACTTGTGTTATGCACATGCTTGGACCACATGCAGGCTGATAATGCATGTGCACAGACTTGCATATGCATAGACCTTAGTCACTGACAATGCATGGACTTCTATACATGCATAGACTAGAATACCCAATGTGCACAGACCTATATGTGCACAGGCCTTGCATGTGCACAGACCCTGCTTTATGCAAGATTCAACTGTGCATCGACTGTCCAATGAGTTTATCATACTAGCATCGACCTTATGGTCTGAGATGTCACATGTGCATCGACTTCAATATGCATGATGTAGTATGTGCATCGACCTTAGAATCTGAATGTGCACAGACATGGATGTATGCACAGACCTGAATATGCACAAACTGATATGTGCATAGACCTTAGTCTAAGCATGTGCACAGACCTAGAACATGTGCACAGACCTTACTAGCAACAGTGCATCGACCTTCTATGCAGAAAGTATATGTGCACTGACCTTGTAGTCAAATGTGCATCGACCCATATGAAGTCAGGCTCTAAGTGATGTATATGCACAGACTTTAAAACACTATACAATGTATGTGCATAGACCCTGGATGCTGTCAAATAGAATGTGCACAGACCCATGATGTTGTTTCGAAAACATGCATCGACCTTGTAATGCAGGATGCAAATTGTGCACAGACCTGAGATGTAGTTTAGAAAAACATGCATCGACCTTGTATGCACTACTATAGAGACATGCATCGACCTTAGTATGCGCTACAGTAATGTGCACCGACCTATCTCTGCTTGGAAATGCAACATGCATCGACCTTAGTATGCGCTACAGTAATGTGCACTGACCTATCTCTGCCTGGAAATGCAACATGCATCGACCTTAGTATGCTCTGCAGTAGATATGCACTGACCTGCCTCTGCCTAGAAATGCAACATGCATCGACCTTAGAAGCGCTACAGAAGATGTGCACCGACCTGCCTCTACATAGAAATGCAACATGCATCGACTTTCATGCTAAATGTAAAATGTGCACATACTTTGTTCTGCGATGCTAAGATGTGCATCGACCTTGGTCTGGCATATACTAGATGTGCATCGACCTTGGTCTTGCAATCTAAACGAAACATGCATCGACCTGTATGCATTCTAAATGACACGTGCATCGACCTTATGTGAATGTAGGCTTGAATGTGCATCGACCTACATGCACAAGACATGAATGTGCACTAACCTATATGAATGAAGTATTGAATGTGCACCGACTTACATGCGTGTGACATGAATATGCACTATCCTAATGAAACAATATGCATGTGCACCGACCTTATGTAGCAAAAGGCATGTGCACCGACCTTATGTAACAAAATACATGTGCACCGACCTTATGTAATAAAAGACATGTGTACCGACCTTATGTAATAACAGACATGTGCACCAACCTTATGTAATAAAAGACACAATAGCCAATCATCAAAATTATGAATAAAATACATTTTTACCCATATCAAAATTTAGCACAGTATATACTATTGCCAGCATCAAAACACATTAAATTCAGAGAATTATAAATCAGAGAAAATACAACTTTATTCTCCACAAACTCCCCTCAACATTCTCCCCCTTTTTGATGATGGCAATTCCTTATAAATTTTGATGGCAACACTAGATGATGGCAACACTAGATGCAAAAAATACAGCTATCTCTCTGCACACTCTCCCTTTGCCAAACACTCCTTACTACTGTAGCTATGCAGACAAGAATCATCCAAACAAACCTTTTCTCCCCATTTGCCATTAGCAAAAAGAATGATTAGGAGGCAAGAATTGAAGAAGGAGTTGAAAGTATGATGAAGATGAAATCTGATTGACAAACTTAATGATCTTTCATTAATAAAGCAGACTTAGCACAGAAACTTCTGGTCTAAGAGTTCATATAATGCAGCCTTGAAAATATGATGGATTAAAGATGATAAAAGTTAGAGAATAAGTACTGCATCCTTTGAAAGGATATTGCTTTTTGAACTCTTTTAATAGCAATAAACCAGACTGACATATAGCATATCAGATTTTGCCTTACTTCATCTTATACATCTAAATTTCAAAGAGTTTCTTAGGAGAGACCAGACCATGTATTGAGACTAAACAAATTTCACTGTTCTGAAATTATCTACAGGGTTATAACAAAGTTTTTCTGTTCATTTGCTCACAAAATTCAGAACAGTCAAGTAGAATCCATACCTTTTTACATAAGGGTATACGTTTATCAGATGCCAATACCCCTAGTTACTTAGTAGGATTTACTATTCTGTTTTAGGATTAGTTGACACCTTTTCACATAAGGGTACACGTTTATCAGACGCCAATACCCCTAGTTAATCAGTGAAACTATCCTTTTAATTTTTCAAATAGAGTTAGCCAAGAAGCTTCATGAGATAGGTTCACATGATCTGTGATAGAGAACCCAGTTTCTCAGCGCATTTGGCCATTGCTCTGCCATCAGCATAGTTGACTATTCATTTTAACACAGCTACCCATTTGATTTTCAGATAGAGTTGTTTAAAAACAATACACATTTCTGAGGTTCTCAACCAAGTTATCCTGAAATTAGATGTTTTCAATTTCTGAAAGGCTCTATTAGACATGACATGATCAATATGGTTGAGATCTATTAAAGAGTCATCATCAGATTCTTTTTCATTGAATTTGGTCTTTACTCTCTAAAGTTTATTAAACTTAAACCATCAGCTCATTCATGGAACACTACTGCTTCTTATAAGAGAAGTCTTCTGATTTTAGTAGCTTTGGTTAATGAATGAACTATAAGTTTGTCATTTATTCAGATGGTCAAGAGAAATATAAGTGCTTGATGTCAATGGATAGAAGTAGATAGGAAAATGTCAAGTAATTCTGAGATCAAGCAAGGATTTTCAGATGACAGAGTGTGTTCAACAAAGAGTCGACAGTGGATGTCAACATTATTCAGAACCTGAACTGATGATATGTTCTTTCATCAAAATTATTCTGAACTCCCCCTATCAAAATGTATGAAATGATATGAATGATATCACATGTGTGAACCCTGTCTATATGCTCTAAACACAAAGCTAATGAATATGAATCATTAAGGATGATATGAAAATGCATAAACTCCCCCGGACTGTATACATGAGTTTTCAGATATGTATGAGAAATGCCATGTCATATTCTAGATGTATGCAATGTTGACCCATGGTACAAGGCGGAGTACATAGGTCCAAGGGACCACCATCACGCATGATGTGGGTTTCTAGACAGACATAATATGTCCTTCTCCCAGCGTACCATTTAATATACCGATGGGTTCAACTATGAAATGCAGCACATAGAAATGCAATGACAGTCCCTGAAGTTACAGCATTTATTGTTAAACAAAAAACACATGATACCAAGTGTTAATGCAAATCTGAACAAGCATTCATGCTAAGAATTTACAAAGACCAAGTTCTCTCCTTAAAAATTTAAACTTTTCATTGTCAAGAGGCTTGGTGAATATGTCAGCAATTTACTTTTCAGATGCAATGAACTCTAATTCAATTTCCTTTTTACTTACTTCATCTCTAAGAAAATGGTATTTTATTTCAATGTGCTTAGTCCGTGAGTGGTGAATTGGATTTTTAGTAAGGGAAATAACACTGGTGTTATCACATAGAATTGTAATGCAACCAAGGTTGATATGATAGTCAATAAGCTGGTGTTTAATCCAGAGGGCTTGGGCTGCACAGTTTCCTGCTGCCACATATTCTGCCTCAGCAGTGGACAACGCAACAATATGTTGTTTCTTGGATGCCCAAGTCACTAGACAAGCACCTAGATATTGACAATATCCACTAGTGCTTTTCCTATCTATCCTACACCCAGCATAGTCTGTATCAGTGTAAGCTATGAGATCTAACTTACACCTAGTAGGATACTAGGATACCATAAACCTAAGTCTAGGGTGCTAGACAGATGCCTAAAGATCCTTTTCACAACTTTTAAGTGTGACTCCTTAGGACAAGCTTGAACACGAGCACACAAACACACTGAAAATTGAATATCAGGGCGAGATGCAGTAAGATATAACAAGGATCCGATCATACCTCTGTAAAGTTTGGTGTCTACCAATTTACCTTCAGGGTCAGCATCAAGACTGGTTGAAGTACCCATTGGTGCAGTGATAGCCTTCAGGTTTTCCAGTTTGAATTTCTTTAATAGATCCTTGATATATTTTTCTTGAGTTATGAACATCCCTTCCTTAGTCTGACAAACTTGAAAACCAAGAAAGAATTTAGTTCTCCCATTGAGCTCATTTCAAATTCATTGGTCATTAAATCAGAAAACTCCTTACATATGGATGGTTTGGTTGATCCGAACACTATGTCATCTACATATATCTGAACAATCAGAATATCTTTGTCACATACCTTTTCGAATAATGTCTGATCAACCTCACCTCTGGAAAATCCTTTTTCTACAAGAAACTTGCTCAATCTGTCATACCAAGCTGTGGTAGCTTATTTCAAACCATAGAGTGCCTTATCAAGTTTGTAAACATAGTCATGAAAATCAAGACACTTAAAACTAGGGGGTTGTTTTACAAAAACATCCTCCTTTATTACACCATTTAAGAATGTAGATTTGGCATCCATCTGTTGGAGGGTTATTCCTAAGCTGCAAGCAATAGCCAAAAGAATCCTAATGGCTTCCATCCTAGCTACATGGGCAAATGATTCCTCAAAGTCTATGCCAAATTCCTGGTTGTACCCCTGAGCTACAAGTCTAGCATTATTTCTAACTACATTGCCTAGCTCATCAGTTTTATTTCTGAAAATCCATTTAGTGCCTATTATAGTGCCATGTAAGGGTTTAGGAACTAAGTGCCAGACCTTATTCCTATCAAATTGATTAAGTTCTTCATGCATGGCATTTATCTAATGTTCATCCTGTAGGGCACTTTCTACATTTTTTGGTTCTATCTGTGAGACTAGAGCAAATGAGTTCAAATTATTTTCAATTCTGAAATGTGCTATAGTCCTAGGGGGTTCATTCAAATTACCAATTATGTTTCCTATAGGATGATCTCTGAGAAATCTAACATTGGTAACCTGATTACCTGGATTTTCATTTACCTCCCCCTGAGTTTCAGATGCTTCTGCCTCAGCTTCTTCAACATATTCTCCATTTCGATCTTCTTTGGTCTTCAAGATATCTCCATCACCTTTGTCCCTGCATAAACCAGTTTCAGTTTTGATTGCAGACTCATCAAAGATAACATGAGGAGATTCTTCAACAATTTGAGAGCTGAGATTAAAAATCCTATAGGCTTTGGACTTTTCAGAATAACCTAGAAAAATTTCAGGTTCACTTTTAGGTTCAAATTTGTCAAGGTCTCGTTAGAGTCTATATGGATAAAATATTTGCAACCGAAAACCTTGAAGTGTGCTAGAGAAGGTCTCTTACCCTTAAGAATTTCATAAGGAGTCATTTGTGTAGAAGGTCTTACCAGGGCTCTATTAATTATGTAGCATGAGGTGTTAATAGCCTTAGCCCAAAACCCTCTAGGCAAGTTCCCTTCTACCAGCATAGTCCTAGCCATCTCTACAAGAGTTCGGTTTCTACTTTCTACTCTCCATTCTGCTCTGGAGTTCTTGGTGAGGAGAACCTATGATTGATACCATTCTCCCTGCAGAAATTATCAAATTGTGAGTTTACAAACTCACCACCATGGTCAGACAATATATTTAAAATAGCATGCTCACTGGTCTGTTTTATTCTATGAAAGAACTCCTGAAATTCTCCAAATGCTTCATTCTTGTGAGAAAAGAAGTATACCCAAGTAAATCTAGAAAAGTCATCAACTAACACAAAACCATATCTTTTTCCTGATAAGCTAACTGATCTAGTGGGTCCAAATAAATCCATGTGAATTAGCTCATAAGGTTTAGAAGATAGATTTTCAGTTCTGGACTTAAATGACTTTCTGGTTTATTTAGATAGGGTACATGCTTCACATATTTTATTATCATTTTTGAATGAAATTTCAGAAAGTCCTTTCACCATGCAATACTTATTCAATTTATGAAGCACACCATAGCTGGCATGACCTAACCTACGATGCCACAGGTGGGCTAAGTCATCTTTATTGATAGTGAGACATAAATTGGTGTGTTCTACATCATCTTAGTCTACCAAATAGATTTTGTTGGCTCTCTTACCAGTAAATCTGACAGATTCTGAATTTGGTTCAAAGATAGTGCATGCAAGAGAGTCAAAAATAACTTTATGGCCTTTATCACAAAGTTGGCTAATGCTAAGCAGATTATTTGCTAGCACATCTACTAATAGAACTTCTTCAATAAAACAAGATGAGCACTTACCAACTTTTCTTGACCCAATGATTCTGCCTTTTGTATTACCTCAAAATGTTACCTGACCCGCATCTTTCTCTACCAGTATGCAGAATTTACCTCTATCCCCAGTCATGTGCCTGGAGCAGCCGTTGTCAAGATACCACGTATTGTGATTGGCTGCTAGGCATACCTGCAAACAAGATCAGGGGAAAAATTTTGTAACTCAAAAGTGTTTGGGCCCCATAACAACAGTTATATCATGCAGGCTAGAAAGGAGGTGTTTTGGAATCCACAATTGTTTTGGTGTCTTTACTAAATTTGTGGATTTCTTGTCATTCAGCTTATTTTGCTTTTTCTTGTCACTTTTAATCTTTGAAAGTTGTTTTTGAGGTGTGACATTCTTCTTCTTAATTTTATTTTGATATCTTCTCTGCCAGTGACCAGTCCAATGGGTATTGGGAACAGTGTATCCATTGTAGAACCTAGACTGATCAGACATGGAATGGATAAAACCATAAGAGTTATGGCTTTTAAAATTTCTGTGCCTAGGTTGCACATAGGAGTTCCAAGGGTAAGGTCGATACATAGTAGTAGAATATGAATTCTGAAAGTTGTGCTGTATTGACCTTATGTAGGGGTTGCCTTGACCTCTTCTATCAAAATTTTGGTGATAGGAATTATGAAATGCAGGATACGTAGAAGCACTCTGGTAGTAGCTTGAACCTTCCTATTGAGACATGATTGATTTGGCCTTGGGATTTCCTCAGACTCTAGCCTTAAGAGCTTGACCCCTAACCTGTCCCTTGGTATGAGGTGTAGTTGTATATAAGCACGTTTCTCTAGATATCTCTATTTTCCCTTTGCCCTTGTCCTTGGCACTGTTCCTAGTTTTTTTAATGATTTTCACTGGCTTTTTATTCCGATTGTCTCCAAAAGTCATTTTTATTAAAGGTTGTGATGTTCCCTTTTCAGTCACAAATGAGATAATTCTTACATCAAACATTTTCTTGTTCGTTGGGTTAAAACCCAATCCTTCTCTTCTGAAGTTTGTTTTTATTCCCAAGATGGCATTCATATTATATGTTCCTTGTGTCATGCCCTTAAGGGAACTTTGTTTTTCCTTATTCTCCTTCTCTAAATTCTCAATAGATCTTTTCAGTTCTTCATTTACACCATTGACAGCTTCATATTTTTCAGTAGCTATCCTAGTTTCTTCCTTAAATTTTTGCATTTTTATTTTGATTTCATCAATGGTGTTTTTCATATTCTCATTTTCAACTCTCAGATCAATCAAGATAATTTTATTAGATTCAGCTTCATCAAGAGAATTTTTCAGTTCAGAGCTTTCAGTTTCTAGACATGCAAGTTTATCAGACAAAGATGTATCATTAACTAATGAATTTACTTTCCTTTTCAAATGTCTATTCTCCCTACGCATGTCTTCATATTTTTCAAGTATTTCAGCATATGCTTCTTCCCAATCACTAAGTATAAAATTGTCAAATGGGGAAGTTACCTCAATGTCATCTTCATTAACTTCATTATCCTTGGCCATCAAACATATCTGCTCATCTTTCTCACTGTTAGAGGAGCAACTCTGACTTTCTTCTTCTTCATCACTCCAGGTGCTTACCATGGCCTTTGTCTTCTTCTTTTTCAACCTGGGTTGTTTGTTTCTCAATTCAGGATAGTGTGTCTTGAGATGTCCTACTTTCCTAAAGTTATAACATACAATGCTGTCAGATTTCTTGACAGTTTCAAGTTTAGATTTTGACTGCCCTTTCTCAGAAAAATATTTTCTCCTAAACCCCTTTCCTTCCTTTCTGAGGAACTTTTTAAAATTCCTAGTGAACATGGCGAATTCACCTTGATCTTCATCTGAATTGCTAGAGCTATGCTCACTAGATGACCCTTTGTTACTAGTACTAACTTTAAGAGCCAGGAGTTTCTTTCTCTTCTCAGACTCATCAACCATCTTAAGGTTCATGTGACGACCCAAGATCCGGATACCGGGAAGAACCCGATACCATTCGAATCATGGCCCGCCGCCCACGAGCCGGGAGGGCTCGGAAGGGTTAAAAGGAGTGTTGAGTTACAAAGAAATAGGAAATAAGGCAGGACAATTCAACAATTAACAGAAATAAATAAATAACTACTACAACAGAGTCCAGTCCAACAGAAAGTACATTCTAAAGCAGTAAAGCGTACCACATGCCAAGTGAACACTCGGCCCGACGAGCTGGCAACTGAGAACCTCTGAACAGCACCCTCGAACCTCAATGAAGAACTGCCGCACCTGAAAAGCAGGGATGAGTCTCCAAACAGAGACTCAGCAGGGGTCCCACGGAACCCCAACCGGAACCAACGGCGGTAGCGGAAAGGAAAGCTACAACTACTGCAGGAACAGCGAACCGGTGGCCGGTCAAAACTCGGCACTACAGCTACTCCTACTGCACTACGAAAACACACCCCGATCTCATGGTCGGGGGCTACCGAACCATAAAACCCATGGCAGCCCAGCCGCAGAGGCCTGTCTCCCAGGACACGGCCAACCTGGACACGCTGTCCAAGGTGCAACCCCAACCACCCGATCGCGGACACCGCACCAACAAGACGCAACCTCGGTAAAGCTACTAGCACCCTGGCACCTAACTCGGAAACACCAGCCGGTCCAGAAAACCACGTCTCATAGATGGGAAACGGAACCCAGAAATAGGAGAGTCACGTCTCACATGACAGGACTACCTGCCCACCAGAAGCAAGGCCGGATGCGTCCACTGACGACTTAAACCGCGCCTCAGGTGTCTCCCTCCGGCCCAGCGGGAACTGAGACACCATATAAGTAACCACAAAACAAGTGACTAGCTGGGGTCGCGCTCGTCAGTGCTGGTCCTACTGCCCCCAACCACGTGTGCACACACAGACCATACGTCCTAGGTCTGGCCCTCTGACTGGTTTTCCCCTCAGTCGGACTCCGGTGTCAAACGTGGGGCCCGACGGTAACCAGCCTAAAAATCATCTCTCGGGGTAGCCTCGCCACCACTCCCTGGTGGGACCACTCGTGTGTCGGAAGGCTATGACTAGTGGGGAGTCACTGATGTGACCACTCTCCGAAGAGAAACTCTGAGAACCACACACGCACCCTGCGCGAAAGTCGAGAAGAACCAAGTGGCGATGAGCCACTAGACTCTGGATGGTCCTCTAGACTCAGTAAATCCAACGGTCCTTGAGTCACAAGACTCGGGGTCAATACCGTCATACGCTATAGCATAAGGCCGTTAATCTAGCCTAATCCCTAGGTCTAAAACTACGGTAGCATGAATACTGAGGCAGCTCACGAGCCGCCTAGACCATTCCCTCAGGAAGGGAACTGAGAAACCTTCCAGCCCCAAGCTAGACAGCTGGACTCATAGTCCCAGGCCACACACACGGCCCACATGGAAAGCACTGAAGCATGATTCCCAAGGCAGCTCACAAGCCGCCACGCTGATTCCCCATCCCAGGGAAAAGCGAAAAACCTCCAGCCCTAGGTTGGGAACTGGCCTCGCAGTCCAAGGCCAAACACTTGGCCCACTCGGGAACCATCTTCCGCAGAAACCCACGACATGCGGGGGAACCCCATTGCACTCACACCGATACACGATGACTCGATCGAGCGTAACACAAAGACCGGAACACACACACCTACGGGCATGCTAGTCGAGGTAGCACGGCACCTCCAGACACCCTAGAAACATGGACACTGAACCTACGGGGTGTTCGAAACACTCACAAGGCCGACCGCAACTCACGGAAACCATAGTCGAAGAGAAATGGGACTGCAAACCACTCGGTGCAGCCCAGAGCCTGGCGGCCCAACCTTGGGCCACTACAGTCTCTAGCGGTCCAACACTGGTCCGCCACAGGACTCTAGCGCTCCAACATAGGAGCGCTAAACGAAGAAGCCACGCTGGCTCTGGCGCGCCTACATTGGGCCACCCCAGCGCTCTAGCGGTCCAACACCGGAGCGCTGGAGGATGATAGGTCACGTTAACTCTGGCGCCCCGCTCTCAGGCCACCACACGCTCTAGCGAACCAACCCTGGTGCGCTAGAGGACACGTGAACCCAACGATCAAAACCAACGGTCGACTCACCCCTCTAGCGGTCAAACCCTGGAGCGCTACATGCTCTGGCGTTTATCGTGCGGCCGCCAAGCCGACGGACGCCCTGTCGACAAAATAGTAACCTGTGGCGCACCCGCCTTGGGCCGCCACAGTGTCTGGCGCACCTACCCTGGGCCGCCAGAGACTCTGGCAGTCTCTGGAAGGACCGCCACACCAGCCCAAGAACGGGCCGACGGGAAAACCCCAAAAATCCAAACCACGCCCCCAAACATCCATGGATGAGGGGGAAAACAAGGGGGAAGCTCTCCTAGGACCCCTAACATGCATCTTGACTCTCAAAACATGAAATCGTGGCTTGAAACGGTAGATCGGGCGACCACTCCCCAAAACATGGATTTTCCCCAAAAAGCTCAAATAGGTCCTCTCGACTCACCACAGCCTACAAAACTCGTGAAAAAGGAAGAGCATGAGCTGGGGGTCCATCTTCCTACCTCCACCGAAGATTTCACGCCCCGAGCTCGCTGATCCATGAAGAAATCGCCACTAAACCCTCGCTGGCTCGCGATCCCACTAACCACCTCCACCATCGTGATCCTCGTCCCGTGCCCGTCGCTCCACGCCCCACAAGCCACGCCGCCCCACCCTCGCCGCCTCCGTCGGCCGCTCGGAGTGAGAGGGGGAGAGGAGAGAACGTGAGAGAAGAGAGAGGGAAAAGGGAGAGAAATGAGAGATGGGGAGAGAGAGAAAAGGGGTGACATATATAGAAAAATCTGAAAATTACCAAAAATACGAAAAATTTGAAAAAATCACCTCCCTGATCCTCGGAAGACGCACAACGCAATGGTAACGTCCCGGAGTCGGAGAACGTAACGGTTCGCCCTAGACGGGGTTCAGAAGGTCCGACAGACGAAAACACGCGTAAAACCCACAACGCAACCCGGGACCCACACAGGCGCTCCGAAAAATCCATAAAATACCGGCGTGCTCCTCACAACACCACGGACCCAAGGAAAATCACGGGCACACCAACAACGGGTCCAACAACCCGGTATAGAAGTCCGAAGCTCACTCGGACACAATCCGCAATCCTCGAAAAGACGATCCGAAACCCACGGATCTAGATCCGAAAAACCCGGGGCATTACAGTTCAACTCATATGTCATGCAAGAACCGATGAGCTCATCTACTGAAGTGGTGGCTAGGTTCCTAGATTCTGCCATGACAGTGGCCTTAGTGTGCCAAATAGGTGTCAGGGACCTTAGTATCTTTCTGACCAGCTCATACTCACTATAGGTTTTTCCCATATTTCTTAAACTGTTGGTAATCACATTCAAATGAGCATACATCTCAGAGATGGACTCATCAGACTTCATTTTGAAAGCCTCAGATTCAGAAATGTACATGTTGACTTTAGTCTCCCTGACTTAAGAAGTCCCTTCATAGATCACCTCCAATTTATCCCACATCTCTTAGCTGTAGAACAGGAAGAGACTCTAGAGAATTCGGTGGGATGAAGAGCACACTGCATGGCATTTACAAAGCTCCAGTTTAAAGTAGATCTATGAATATGCTCTCTAGTCTAGACCTCTTCATCCTCAGGTAGTTCAAAGGGGCCTTTGCTAACTACCTTCCAAATTTCGTAGTCCTTAGCTCTAAGGAAAACTTACATACGACTCTTCCAATAAGTGTAATTGGATCCATCAAAATATGGACGCTTAGTAGTAGAGTGACCTTCAACCGTTAACCCTTTAACATCTATTTGCTAATCTCTCTGGGATGTAAAGCCCTAGAAGGAGAGTTAGGCTCTGATACCCATTGTTATTTTGGATGACTGACAGATCTAGAGGGGGGGTGAATTGATCTACCCCTAATCATAGCCAATTTAATGCACTTAGAATGCGGAATTAAAATGCTACGGCTAACACAACCATTTTAACGAAATATCACTCAAGATTAAGAAACAGTCAACCAGATGAAGCTGTACTTGGTGAAGGTTGGAATCAGAATCTCCTCACACAAGGTTAAATATTCCAGATAGGTGTAACCTATCGTTCGGACTAAACCTTTTGATATACAGCACTGGTTGAAAGTTCAAGCTTAAACAGAATATCAGGAATTGAAAAATCAGTAATGAGCATTCAACGAATTGCAATATAAGGAAGAAGAAGAGCACAAAAAGATCACACGCACTGCAAGAAGGTTTTTAAGGTGGTTCGATCTCAATCTAGAGATCTAAGTCCACCCCTTACTCAATTGAGTAAGGCTTCTACTGACACACAACTTAAAAACTGTTGATCCAAAGCTTTGGGGTATAGATCCCTACAACCCGCAGATCCACAGCTTTGGGAAATAGATCCCAGACAGCTGAGCCTCACAGCTTGCTCTGTTGAGCCTCATAGCTTACTTCCAAGGAATTACTTCCTTGTCGCTGACACACAGCTTGATAATCTGCTGACACACAGCTTACAGAAATCGTAGCGAATAGAAAATCTCAAGCACAAAATCAAATGAAAAATACAAGATAATCTGTAGCTCGCTTCAAGTAGAATGATGTCTGGATTTGATCCAGAGATCGAGACAAACAAGACTCCACTCACAGATCTCTTGAACACTCACAGCTCTCAGAGTGTTCCTTGATTTTCCGATCCCCTGTTTCTATCTTAGCTCTTCACTCTTAATATTTTCTCTCTACTGAAATCAACCGAACTCTGGAGACTCTTAGACCCTCTCGCTTCTTCACTGTGCTTCCTCTTTTTCTTCTTTTCTTCCCAAATTTTTTCTTTTTCCTCTTCTTTTTCAGAGTGATCAGGCCTCTATTTATAGCCTCACGAGCACGTGGGAAACAAGTTCCCGCCCAAAGAGATTCGAAACGAGGTGCTCCGCTGGACGTCCACGTGTCAAGATCTGAAGGGGCATTGTCCACGTGGCAGAAGGTTCTTGGTGACCAGGCTGCCTTGGATCACACGCTGGACGAATGATTTTTAAGTCACACGATCTCTTTAAGTCTTGATGAGTTCTGTACTTCAAGTGTTTGAATTCCTGTCAAAAGAATTACAGGCATTTCGTCAAACAGATTGTAACCATGAATAATGGTCAATGTGCTATGACTTATCAGAAAATATGATCATGGTATAAGTCAGACAAAGATGCATTAATATATATCAGATTAGGTAAGAGATGCATTGATCTACCAGAGCAAAGCGGTGCATGTGCACCGACTTGAATATGCAATTTGTACATATGCCCAGACTTGTGTTATGCACATGCTTGGGCCTCATGCAGGCGGATAATGCATGTGCACAGACTTGCATATGCATAGACCTTAGTCACAGACAATGCATGGACTTCTATACATGCATAGACCAGAATACTCAATGTGCACAGACCTATATGTGCACGGGCCTTGCCTGTGCACAAACCCTGCTTTACGCAAGATTCAACTGTGCATCGACTTTCCAATGAGTTTGTCATACTAGCATCTACCTTATGGTGTGAGATGTCACATGTGCATCGACTTCAATATGCACGATGCAGTATGTGCATCGACTTTAGAATCTGAATGTGCACAGACTTGGATGTATGCACAGACCTGAATATGCACATACTGATATGTGCGTAGACCTTAGTCTAAGCATGTGCACAGACCTTACTAGCAACAGTGCATCAACCTTCTATGCAGAAAGTATATGTGCACTGACCTTGTAGTCAAAAGTGCATCGACCCATATGAACTCATGCTCTAAGTGATGTATATGCACGTACTTTAAAACACTAGACAATGTATGTGCATAGACCCTGGATGCTATCAAATAGAATGTGCATAGGCCTAAGATGAGGTTTAGAAAACATGTATCGACCTTGTAATGCAGGATGCAAATTGTGCACAAACCTGAGATGCAGTTTAGCAAAACATGCATCGACCTTATATGCACTGCTATAGAGACATGCATCGACCTTAGTATGAGCTACAGTAATATGCACCGACCTATCTCTGCTTGGAAATGCAACATGCATCGACCTTAGTATGCACTACAGTAATGTGCACCGACCTATCTCTGCCTGGAAATGCAACATGCATCGACCTTAGTATGCTCTACAGTAGATATGCACCGACCTGCCTCTGCCTAGAAATGCAACATGCATCGACCTTAGAAGTGCTACAGAAGATGTGCACCGACCTGCCTCTACATTGAAATGCAACATGCATCGACTTTCATGCTAAATGTAAAATGTGCACATACTTTGTTCTGCGATGCTAAGATGTGCATCGACCTTGGTCTGGCATATACTAGATGTGCATCGACCTTGGTCTTGCAATCTAAACGAAACATGCATCGACCTGTATGCATTCTAAATGACACATGCATCGACCTTATGTAAATGTAGGCTTGAATGTGCACCGACCTACATGCACAAGACATGAATGTGCACTGACCTATATGAATGAAGTATTGAATGTGCACCGACTTACATGCGTATGACATGAATATGCACTATCCTAATGAAACAATATGCATGTGCACCGACCTTATGTAGCAAAAGGCATGTGCACCGACCTTATGTAACAAAATACATGTGCACCGACCTTATGTAATAAAAGACATGTGTACCGACCTTATGTAATAACAGACATGTGTACCGACCTTATGTAATAAAAGACACAACAGCCAATCATCAAAATTATCAACAAAATTCATTGTTACCAATATCAAAATTTAGCACAGTATATACTATTGTCACCATCAAAACACATTAAATTCAAAAAATTATAAATCAGAGAAAACAAAACATTCTTCTCCACAAACTCCCCTCAACATGGAGGGTTTAGGCGGACCAGCCCAAGGGGTTGGTGTGGTCCGCCTAAACCCCTCCCCCAAGGGTGGTTTAGGCGGACCAGCCCAAAGGGCTGGTCTGGTCTGCCTAAACCCTCCACGGAGGGGTTTTTTTATTAAAAAAACTTTTTTTTTGGTTTGGGATGGGTTTGGGGGGACCAGCCTGGGGGTCCAGGCTGGTCCACCTAAACCATGGGTTTAGGGGACTGGGCTTGGGCTGTGGGTTTTTTTTGTAAAAAACCTTTTTTTTTGTTTCTCCAGGGGTTTAGGCGGAGCAATTGGGGGAGAGAGAGGGGGCGGTGGTCCCACCTATATAAAATTGTATTTTTACCCCTATTTTTGTCCTAATTTGGCTAAGAAGAAGAGGACAAAGGATACTGGCAGCTGGACGATACTGGTTGATCGGTCGCGTGCGTGCGAGGAACACGAGTGTTGATGTGGGACTTGCGCGATCCCGAGCTCCCGTTGGCGAGTTCTTCGTCATCGAATCCTTCCACGCACGGGTATGGTGGATCTTGCATGAAATTGGGAGTGACTGGCGCTGGAGGATGGCGGTGGGGCCATTGGGCTGGGAGGAGGGTGCGCTCCCCAAGGGAGGGGTTCACCCTCTCGGGGTGCGGCTGCGCCCGTGGTGAACTCTCCCCTGGTGAGCCGTGGCCCCGAGGGGTGGTCCTCGGGGGTCTTATTTCATCATCTGGGTGTGTCCTTTGAAGGACAAAGGGTCCTGGGATGCTGGGATTGGCCTATCGGGGTTGTTGTTGTCAAGTCGTAGTTGTCACTCACCAGGTGTTCGGGTAAATGCCCGACATACCTCGGGTTGTCGAACGGCCTGGATAGCTGGCTAAGGGGCCTTGGAACTGGCCTTGGGCTGAGGATATGAGCTCGCGGGAGCTGAGAGAAGGCACTTTGGGCACTTGGGCCCAGCCTCGAGGCTTGTGTCGCGTTGCACGGCTAGTCGATAGGGTAACCGCTGGTTGGCCCGAGAGCCAAAGATAAACGGCTCGTCACCGTGTGTCTAGGGGTCGAGAGCGGTCCCGACTTGCTGGGGGGGTGTTGTAGAACCCAACAGGTTTGCTGGAGCCGTGGGTTGACCCATGGTTTGTTGTAGAAGGGCTGGGATATATGCGCCCGTAAGGTGTTCGTGGAAATGCCCGACACCCATGTGTGAGCCGTATACACGTGTTGCTAGCATCCAAAGCCTGTGGTTGACTTAGTTAAGCCTCCCTTTGACCTTGGAGTGCTAGAAGAAGATATCTCGGGGTGGGCCTTGGCCTTGTTGCTGGGTGCCGCATGGCGTGACTTATAGTTGGGGAGCCCCCGGGTTGGCCCGGGTGGCCGTGTAGAATGCGGGAAAAACCCGCTACCGAGTGATCGAAGGTAGTCCCAACCAATTGTTGATGTCACCGTATGTCACGGCTAGCTAGTTTGGGACCCTTGGTAGGGCCAAGCAAGTTGTAGGAGAGGCTGGGTAGTCCATGCCTTAAAGGTGTTCGGGGATATTCCCGAACCCTTGTCCTTTAATATTTTGCTGGGAAATTATCTGGGAACAACAAATGCCCCCACAGGGTGTGCGTCGGAGGCGAAGATGAGGGCGTAGAGCCGGTGAGCTTCTCATTCTGGGTTGTTGTAGTTGTATTTTGACACTTCATATGTCTTTCTCTTGTTGCATTGTGTATATTGACTTTCTGGAGTGCTGACCATTTTTGTGTGCTTTATCTTGCAGTTATGGCACGATTTGGCCGAGATGAGCGAGTCCCGAGGCATGTGGCCCGGGAGGAGGATCACTGGGTGAGGAGGACTGAGCGGCACATGCCTCCCTTGGGCCCGCTGGTCATCACTATAGCTGGCGTGGAGCAGCTTGACTCTGGGGACACAGCGATAGCTGAAGGCCCCGTTGGCGAGTGGACGAGCGGAGTCGGTGCCGTCGAGTTGGCTCGGATCTCTGAGGCGCGCGGGATCTTCACCTACGACCGCAGCAGAGGCTACCCGGTGGAGCTTCACCTCGACCACCACTTGTTCAAGTTTATCAGGAGCTTCATCCCACCATGCATGGAGGAGGGGGACTCCCGAGTTGCCGGAGCACGACGCCGACTGGAGCGGGCGATTTTAGTAGGCAGGGATAGCCTACACGGGATCGTCCTCTATGGCTTCTCGAGTTTTTCTGGAGACTACTGGAGGTAGTGTCAGTTTCCCAGTGCTGAGTGCCTAGGTTTCTTCAATAAGGTGGACCAGTTTGGGATCCATGTTGGGGTGATGGGTCCTACCTCCTGGGACCTGCATGGCCATCACCGGGCTGAGACAGAGGGCACTATAGGGTTGGCGTTAGAGCCATCAGGGCTGCAGTATGCTGGGGAAGGCTATGATGACCATAGCCGTCTGGCCGGGGTTGTGCGGCAGACTATTGTTAGCTAGTACGGTCGCTGGGCGGTGATTCCTTCGCATAGATACCGCCAGGGAGCTACTGAGTGGCTGATGGGGATTGTCCACCACTACCAGACGCTATTGGATAGGGCCGACATCAGATATGCCGTGACTGCAGCGTTGTACGTGTATCCCTGCTACACGGTGATAGTTTGGTGCGATAGATAAACACAGATCCAGAGGGGGGGTGAATGGATCTTCTAAAGAGTTTTGACCAATTTAAAATTCGTATGAAATGATAAGCACAAGATCAGTGGACAATTGCTCAAACATAAAAGATGCAAACCCAATTAAACTCTAGGACATGAATAATCAATCAGATCACGGTCCTAGCATGCATCTAGCGGAAGCAAGCAATCAAACAAACCACTGCACAAGGGATTTTTTAGGTGGTTTGGTCCACAGACCTACGTCCACCCCTCACTCCCAACCGGAGTGAGGCTTCCACTAGGAATCAGCTATAAAGTAGACTCAGTCTGCAAACAAGTTGCTGCCACACAGCTTGACTAGGGGAACAGCCTCCCCTCTTCCTCCAGACCGGAGGGACACCCCAAGTGACTCCCAGCCACTTGGAACCAGAGACTAGGTCTCTCTTCCTCAGAACCAGAGGGAACACACAGGTAGCAACCACTACCTGCAACCGGAGTCAAGGACTCCCTTCCTCTGAACCAGAGGGAACTCACAAGTGACACTCAGTCACTTGCAGACCGGAGACACAGTCTCCCTTCTCCTGAGTCCACAGGAGGAACCCGATCTCCAACCAGAGAATCAGAAGGACAATGTTCAGTTTGAAAAGAAAACAATAAAAGAAAATATAGCAACTAAAAGCTGGAAATATAAAATCAAAATGTTGCTCTCGCAGGAGCTGGCTGGCCTGGATTTGATCCACGGTCCAACAGAAACTGATCTTCAGTTGAAGCTTCTTTTACTCTAGCTCTCTCTTCTTCTCACTCTTCTTTTTCTTCTCTTTCGCAGGCTCTCTCTGTCTCTTCTTTTCTCTTCTTCTTTTCCTACTACTGCAGCTCTTTCCTTCTATCTCGATCACTCTCTTTCTCTATCTGCTTCTCTTTTTTTTTTTACGATCAGCCTTCTTCTGAGGAAGAAGCCTTTCTTTTATAGCAGCAGCAAGCAGCTAGGGCGTGTGCTCTCGACGATTCCCGCCCAGAAGGTTCAGTCCACGTGGCACGATCAGGGCCATCTCCTATTCTTGGATCACGTGCATCATTAACCTCCTCGAATCAGCAGTCCTGTTAGAACAGATTAACTATCAGTGCAAGTTAATTTATCTGATAGGAAAGAATATGAGAAAGTATATACATCGAGTCACTTTGATGAATGAGCTGAGCTTGTACAGACTTGATGCATCAATTGAAGTGTGCACATATGAGAAAGTATATATAGCGAGAATGAATGTACAGACATTACATTCACGAGTGTACATACTTTAACTACATGAGATGCAGGCAACCAGTGTGTATACTTGAAGTGTATGCAATGCAGACACAAGAGTGTAAAGACTTGAATGCTCAAAGGATTGTACAGACTTCTGAAGGAGATGCACAAACAGAATGAAAGTATGCACATTGAATGCATGAGATGCTTAGACAAGCTGTCACCGAATGTACAGACTTTGTCTGACTATTTATGCATGAGTCTGTCAACGAATGTACAGACTTTCTATGTTGAATGCACAAGACGCTAAGAGACGCTGTATAGACTTGACAATGCATGGACTAGCACATAGACGCAGCAAGACTCTGTGAGCGCCAAGCCGGTGTACAGACTTTGCGAGCGCCAAATCAATGTACAGACTTGCGAGCGCCAGGACCATGTACAGACTTAGTGCAAGCGGGATGTGCAGACTTGCCATGAGGCAACCAGAATGTACAGACTTTGAAATCAAGGAATGCACAGCGATGTATAGACTTTGAAACACAATGCAATGTGTAGACTTTGATAAACGAATGTATAGACTTGATAAAGCTTCAAAGCACAAGACACTTGGCCAATGTACAGACTTGGAAAGCTTGAAGGCCAATGTACAGACTTGGAAAGCTTGAAGGCCAATGTACATACTTGGAAAGCCTGAACCAATGTGCAGACTTGGAAAGCTTAAGGCCAATGTACAGACTTGGAAAGCTTGAGGGCCAATGTCAGACTTGGAAAGCCTGAACCAATGTGCAGACTTGGTGTGTATTGTGAAGCGAAGCAAGGGGATGATGTGCAGACTTAGTGTGTGCTGTGAACAAGGTATAGACTTGGTGTCTGAACGTAGGTAAAGATAAGCAATGTATAGACTTGCAAGAGTGAGACATTGAATGAGACGGTGGATGTACGGACTTGGGCTGTACAGACTTGCAGTGTGCAATGCATGCGATGTATAGACTTTGCCTTGGAGACGAATATATAGACTTTAGTGAATGCATTCTAGGCAGACCCTGTACAGACTTGAGAGGCGATGCATTTTAGCCAAACCATGTACAGACTTGAGAGACGTTGCATGCACGATGTATAGACTTGTTAATGCACTGATGCATGCTGTACAGACTTAACATGAGACGCTGCATTCCAGCCAAAACGCTGTACAGACTTTACTTCGTGATGTAGCGTTGTAAAGACTTTGCATATGTGAGACACTGGCTGTATAGACTTAGAGTGAAGCATGCAATGTATGGACTTTAAAGACTTGCTAGCATGCGGATGTATAGACTTTAAATGAGAAGCACACGATGCAATATGTGGACTTGGTGTCTCATGCAGACAGACGAGTGAACAGTCTATGCCATGCTCATAGTTAATGCTCACAGTTATTGCATGTAACAAGTACTATATGAAGTAAACACATATGACATCAAACATATGAGAGTCATAGTGTTTGTCAACATCAAAACACAGTATTGTCATCAACAAAACACAATATCCAACAATCATCAAAACACACTATCCAACAAACATCAAAACACAATATTGTCATCATCAAAACACAATATCCAACAATCTCTCCCTTTTTGATGATGGCAACACTATGAGTCTCAAGAATGAAAGAGATGGAATATTCAGACTAGACTAAGAATGAAAGAGATGGAATATTCAGACTAGACTCATCAAAGTATTCTCCCCCTTTGACTTCATCAACAAGAGAACAATATCAGAAGAATAATACTTTGATAATCTAGTGATGTCATATGAGACACCCAAAATAGTTCAGCAGAAGAGGGCAACACAATATCAGAAATAATTAAAACAATTCTCCCCCTTAGTCAAACAACTTATGCAGACATGCATATGCAACTAATACTCCCCATTTGACATGGCAGAAGGTAGAGAGCTAATGCAGACAAACAACATAATCAGACACACTTGACCAGAGAATTCTTCCCGTATGATCCATGATGTAAGAGTAAACAACAATGATGAACTCTGGTTATCCAAAGGCTGCAAGTAAACAGGTTATACTGAGAGTTGTGCCTCACATTAAATGAGACCCAATGACAATCAAAATACAGTGATAGAGAGCAATAGGATGAACAGATTCAGCAAATAGTGAAAATTGAGATATAGAACTTTTCAGCATGATACCAACTTCATAAAACAAAAATAAAGTTTTAGATTCCTCCATTATAAAAGCTTATGAATCCTTGATTATCAGATATGGTTTAAGAATGATGTAAACCGAGTTTTTTCAAAAAGAAATGGTACTCATATCTGAACCAACTCTTAATGAAAAAGGAACTACAAGCTTATATAAAATTCTAGTTCAACCAACTTCCATCTTGCTTAGTCTACTTTCCATGACTGCTTTAAGAGAAACATAAGTGAATGCAATTGAATTTTAATTGTTCTTTCAGAATTTGATTTACACTTGTTCATATTTTTCCCTTTTTTTTAAAGAACAATTTTGGTTTATCAACACCTTTTGACGTGGGGAGACACCTTGATCAGAGGCCAGAATCCCCAGTTACTCAGTGTGACAACCATATTGCTTCTCCCATTTTAGAGAACAGAGGTAGCATTAAAAGTATCTTTGGCATGAGGATACACCTTGATCAGAGGCCAGAATCCCCAGTTACTCAATACAACTATGCCATTGCTCTGCCATATTCTCATAGTAGTTTCCAATCATCTCTTTAAAAAGAGTTAACCATGGTACTTCATGACACAATCCTTTGGACAGGTTTCTCAGTAACCACAGTCATTGCTCTGTCCATACTTTTTCTCAGAATGGATTCAGAACAAGTTAGGTGCTTAAGAACAACTACATACACTATATATCTCAATCAACGTAGACATGGACTTCAACTTTTCAGATGTCAGATAGTCTTACATGAATTTACATGAAGCATGCAGTTAAAGTTTATTAAGAAGTTGAATCAGATATTTTCAAGTTCTTTGAGTCCAAATAAGAGTACATAAGACTTAAACCAATTCCAGTTAAAAAATGTTCTTAAGCATGTATAATGGAAGGTTCCTCATTAAAGATGTTTTAACTTTTATGAAGTAGTATACAGGCTGAAGGTTTACTTCATATCTCGGCTCAGAAATTCAAGTGAGCTGACTGATATTTCAACAAACAGCATGGATTCTGAAAAATTTCAGCAGGGAGACTGCTCTTGAGCAAAGTATTTCAGAGTTGACAAATGAAGTATAATTCAGGTTAGGAATGCTTCAGAATCAGTCAAGAGAGATCTTTTGATGATGGAATCACTGACACTACAGATATGACAAGTTGAATCAAATAGATGGACAGGAAGAGTTCAGACAAAGACACAACTGAAAAGATTAAGCATGCTCCCCCTGACAATATGCAGTGAGTCACTTCCTCCCTTTTTTTTATTTTTCAAAAAATGTGATATGCAATTCATTAACTCCCCCTTACTAAAAGCACTGAATCATCCTATATGCCATGAAGACAATGCATGAGACTAGACAGACTCCCCCTCATATTGTGCAATGTTTGCAATGAAGGCTGAACATATGATTTTGTGACTCAAGCTCATTCAGACTGCCCTATTAAACAATATGACCCATGGTACTTGTCGGAGCACTTGGTCTAAAAGACCACCTCTCACATAGTAAGAACCTCTAGATAGATTTCCCTGCCTTTTGGTAGCTTACTATTTAATATACCATAGTGGTCATGAATGACAGTGCAATATTGACAGTCCTACTTGCATCAAATTTTCAATGAATGTATGTCTAATGTATGTATATGCAATTCACATATATGCACACACAGCTCAAAGTGCAAATAAGTAATTCCATGAAGCTCAATGCAAGTGTCAAACAAATAAAGGAGCATGTATGCATGAATCATGATATGCAAAAAAAAATATGACAATTATGCATGGACAGTTCATACCAGATATGCAGTTATCCAAGATTCACAATTTCAGATATGCAATTTAAGACAAGTTTTCAGAACTGACCTGAGTAGTGCAATCCTAGGGGTTTCATTCTTGAATGCCTTGGTTTATTTACCCCTCTTTGTTCATTCCAATGCACACCTGCAAAATATTGATCATTTTGATCCTGCAGGGAGCCAAGCAGCTTTGGGTCCTGCCTTACCCCTAACAGGTGTTCTAAATAATTTCATAGCAACATTATCATCAAATTTCATCAGTGAACAGTCATCCATAGAATGTCCAAATTTTTCACAGTATCTACATGAAATGGCTGGTTTTTTGTTCTTATGATGCACATTAACAGCAGGATGATGTTTATAAACATGTTCATAAGATTTTCTATTGTATGCATGAATAGTTTGATGCTTGTTCTTACTCAGCCAACATTCAGCATATCTATGGCCTGGCTTCCCACGGTTATAGCATGAAATTTTCACAAATGTTTTTGCAGGGAATTTGACAAAATGGGGGTTAACAGAATTCTTTTGAACATACCAATAGTCCTTGACTGTATGCCCATTTTTCTCACATTCGAAGCATCTGATTTGCTTACTTTTAAAACCATTTTTACTCCAAGTGGATCTAAACCAGCACTCAACAGCCCTGTGCCCAGGCTTATTGCAGTTGAAGCACACAATGTGCTGACTAGAATTATGTTTAGATCCATATGGACCATGAAAATGAATGGAAGACCTGGCATGCAGTTTATTGTCTTCTTTCAGGATAAAACATTCACTCATGAGATGACCATGCTTCCCACAATAATAACATGAAGCATCAGGCTTCCTAGCAGCATGATTTCTATCAAAAGAATTTCTAGAATGTGATGTTTCACTACCATGCTCATCTTTTAGCATTAATATGCAATCTTCCATTATGTGACCTACTTTCCCACAATAATAGCACGACCCCTTTTTAGTATGAGTGTTTGAGAGGTCATGTGAATTGTGTGCAGCAGTCTTTGTATCAACTGGAGTAGTTTTGTCCTTTTTCTGTAGGTTTTCATCCTTTTTTAATTTTTGAGTTTGTCCTACAGTTTTGGGACTGACAGTGGGTTTTTGTGCAGTAAATTGAAAAACAGAAGAACCAGCAGTTGTGTTTTGATCAGAAGCTTTTACAAACACAGTTGAAGTTTTATTGCTATTGATCTTTTTGTTTGTTGAACTGTAACCCAGCCCCTCTCTCTGAGAGTTATCACTCTTTCCCAGAAGCTTATTCAGATTGTCCTTTCCCTTGACAAATTTTGACAAGGAGTTTTTTAAATCTTGAATTTCAGAATTTAAGCCACAAATATTAGCTTCATATTTGGACAGATCTATTTCACAGGAAATGACTTATTGATGCAAGGCATCATTCAGACTTTTAAGTTTTTCAACTTCCTGTTTTAATTTTATTTCATTGTCAGCTTCAGATAGGGACTTATAAAGATCATCAACTTCTTATTGAAGGGATGTGATTGTTAATTCATATTTAGCTATCTTTTGTTCACAGCAAGTGACATTCCCACTCAACATTAGGTTGATGTTTTTCAGATTTGTAATTTCATGTTCAGCATTCAGCAACTCACTAGAGCTCACCAGGCTTACACTCTTCCTTTTTTCTAAAGTGATTAGCCTCTCAGACATTGCTGAGTTTAGGTGATTCAGCTTATTAATTTCCTCTTTCAGTTTACTGTTCTGCTCTAGGAGTTCATCATCAAGCACCCATTCATCTGAAGAAAACTGACATTCATAAAACTTTTCTTGTTGTTTTTCAGATTGAAGTTTGTCAAGATTTTTCTGAATCTCTGAATTTGTTACTCTATCAGCCTCTAATTATTCAGAAATCAATCTATTTTCTTTTTCAAGATTTATTGATTTGTGTTCAAATTCCTTGAGCTGATTATTGAGTATAACATTTTCAGACTTCATGTTTTCCAATTCAGAGTTGACAAGCTCTAAGTTTCTCACCAGTTCTTCATTTTGAACAACATCATTGTTATGAGCCTGATCATCATCAGTTGAGCTGAGTCTTTCCTTTAGTTCAGTAATTTCACAAACAAGCTCTTGATTCTCCTTTTTGTGTAATCCAATTTGTTTCATAAGAGTTTGTTTTTCAGATTTCAAATGATCTAAGTCTGAACTAATAGAATCAAAATCTGTTAACTGTCTTCTAAATATGTCTCAATTTTCAGAATTTCAGGGTTTTCACCTCGAGATTTAGCATCCTCATGATTCTTTAGCTTCTTTATCAGTTTTTTATTCTTCTTCTTTAGTCTTTCATAGGATTCTAACAGATTGGCATAGGCATCTTCCTAGTCGTCTAAAGTGTAACTAGAGAAAGGATTGGTTACCTCTTCAGCATCTTCGGATTCATCTTGATCACTGCCATGGTTGCTCTTGTCAGCCATCAGGCAGCTGTCCTCATTTCTCCTCTGAGCTAGCTTCAGCTTATCCAGAATGTCCTTAGCGGTCCTGCAGTCATAAAAACAAGAATGTAGAGCCATGTCAGTAGCTTCTTTCATTAGATTCAAAACTCTCTGATTCTCTCCATGTTTTGATCTGTGACTGTCAGTCCATTTGGACTCTTTCTTTGGTAGTCTGTGAGGACCGTGTGAGATTTACTTTCACAGATCCGGATCCATCAAATTCACATAGTTATGTAGACTACTAACCCATGAGTTAAAATTAGAGCCATTGAAAATCGGTGGACAACCCATTGATTAAATCGGCAAGCAGATTAATGCAGCAGAGAGTAAATTCAGAAATGCACCAAAGACAACAGGATCCTCTGCAGATCGTTGGATCTGATCAGTCAGAGAACCGCTCTGATACCAATTGATAGTTTGGTGCGATAGATAAACACATATCCAGAGGGGGGTGAATGGATCTTCTAAAGAGTTTTGACCAATTTAAAATTCGTATGAAATGATAAGTACAAGATCAATGGACAATTGCTCAAACATAAAAGACGCAAACCCAATTAAACTCTAGGACATGAATAATCAATCAGATCACGGTCCTAGCATGCATCTAGCGGAAGCAAGCAATCAAACAAACCACTGCACAAGGGATTTTTTAGGTGGTTCGGTCCACAGACCTACGTCCACCCCTCACTCCCAACCGGAGTAAGGCTTCCACTAGCAATCAGCTAGAAAGTAGACTCAGTCTGCAAACAAGTTGCTGCCACACAGCTTGACCAGGGGAACAGCCTCCCCTCTTCCTCCAGACCGGAGGGAACCCACTAGTGACACACAGTCACTAGCAACCGAAGACCCAAGTCTCCCTTCCTCTGAAAACCAGAGGGAACCGCAAGTGACTCCCAGCCACTTGCGACCAGAGACTAGGTCTCTCTTCCTCCAGACCAGGAGGGAACACACAAGCGACACTCAGTCACTTGCAGACCGGAGACACAGTCTCCCTTCTCCTGAGTCCACAGGAGGAACCCGATCTCCAACCATAGAATCGGAAGAACAATGTTCAGTTTGAAAAGAAAACAATAAAAGAAAATACAGCAACTAAAAGCTGGAAATATAAAATCAAAATGTGGCTCTCGCAGGAGCTGGCTGGCCTGGATTTGATCCACGGTCCAGCAGAAACTGATCTTCAGTTGAAGCTTCTTTTACTCTAGCTCTCTCTTCTTCTCACTCTTCTTTTTCTTCTCTTTCGCAGGCTCTCTCTGTCTCTTCTTTTCTCTTCTTCTTTTCCTACTACTGCAGCTCTTTCCTTCTATCTCGATCACTCTCTTTCTCTATCTGCTTCTCTTTTTTTTTTACGATCAGCCTTCTTCTGAGGAAGAAGCCTTTCTTTTATAGCAGCAGCAAGCAGCTAGGGCGTGTGCTCTCAACGATTCCCGCCCAGAAGGTTCAGTCCACGTGGCACGATCAGGGCCATCACCTATTCTTGGATCATGTGCATCATTAACCTCCTCGAATCAGCAGTCCTGTTAGAACAGATTAACTATCAGTGCAAGTTAATTTATCTGACAAGAAAGAATATGAGAAAGTATATACATCGAGTCACTTTGATGAATGAGCTGAGCTTGTACAGACTTGATGCATCAATTGAAGTGTGCACATATGAGAAAGTATATACAGCGAGAATGAATGTACAGACATTACATTCACGAGTGTACATACTTTAACTGCATGGGATGCAGGCAACCAGTGTGTATACTTGAAGTGTATGCAATGCAGACACAAGAGTGTAAGGACTTGAATGCGCAAAGGATTGTACAGATTTCTGAAGGAGATGCACAAACAGAATGAAAGTATGCACATTCAATGCATGAGATGCTTAGACAAGCTGTTACCGAATGTACAGACTTTGTCTTACTGTTTATGCATGAGTCTGTCAACGAATGTACAGACTTTCTATGCTGAATGCACAAGACGCTAAGAGACGTTGTATAGGCTTGACAATGCATGGACTAGCACATAGACGCAGCAAGACTCTGTGAGCGCCAAGCCGGTGTACAGACTTTGCGAGCGCCAAATCAATGTACAGACTTGCGAGTGCCAGGACCATGTACAGACTTAGTGCAAGCGGGATGTGCAGACTTGCTATGAAGCAACCAGAATGTACAGATTTTGAAATCAAGGAATGCACAGCGATGTATAGACTTTGAAACACGATGCAATGTGTAGACTTTGATAAACGAATGTATAGACTTGATAAAGCTTCAAAGCACAAGACACTTGGCCAATGTACAGACTTGGAAAGCTTGAAGGCCAATGTACAGACTTGGAAAGCTTGAAGGCCAATGTACATACTTGGAAAGCCTGAACCAATGTGCAGACTTGGAAAGCTTGAAGGCCAATGTACAGACTTGGAAAGCTTGAGGGCCAATGTACAGACTTGGAAAGCCTGAACCAACGTGCAGACTTGGAAAGCTTGAAGGCCAATGTGCAGACTTGGAAAGCCTGAACCAATGTGCAGACTTGAAACAAGTGAACACGGCGATGTGTAGACTTGGCCAATGTACACACTTGAAGCAAGGGGACGATGTGCAGACTTAGTGTGTGCTGTGAACAATGTATAGACTTGGTGTCTGAACGTAGGTAAAGATAAGCAATGTATAGACTTGCAAGAGTGAGATGCTGAATGAGACGGTGGATGTACAGACTTGGGCTGTACAGACTTGCAGTGTGCAATGCATGCGATGTATAGACTTTACCTTAGAGATGAATATATAGACTTTAGTGAATGCATTCTAGGCAGACCCTATACAGACTTGAGAGGCGATGCATTTTAGCCAAACCCTATACACACTTGAGAGACGTTGCATGCACGATGTATAGACTTGTTAATGCACTGATGCATGCTGTACATACTTAACATGAGACGCTGCATTCTAGCCAAAATGCTGTACAGACTTTGCTTCGTGATGCAGCGTTGTACAGACTTTGCATATGTGAGACACTGGCTGTATAGACTTAGAGTGAAGCATGCAATGTATGGACTTTGAAGACTTGCTAGCATGCGGATGGAATGTATGGACTTTGAAGACTTGCTAGCATGCGGATGTATAGACTTTAAATGAGAAGCACATGATGCAATGTGTGTACTTGGTGTCTCATGCAGACAGACGAGTGAACAGTCTATGCCATGCTCACAGTTAATGCTCACAGTTAATGCATGTAACAAGTACTGTATGAAGTAAACACATATGACATCAAACATATGAGAGTCATAGTGTTTGTCAACATCAAAACACAGTATTGTCATCAACAAAACACAATATCCAACAATCATCAAAACACACTATCCAACAAACATCAAAACACAATATTGTCATCATCAAAACACAATATCCAACAATCTCCCCCTTTTTGATGATGGCAACACTATGAGTCTCAAGAATGAAAGAGATGGAATATTCAGACTAGACTAAGAATGAAAGAGGTGGAATATTCAGACTAGACTCATCAAAGTATTCTCCCCCTTTGACTTCATCAACAAGAGAACAATATCAGAAGAACAATACTTTGATAATCTAGTGATGTCATATGAGACACCCAAAATAGTTCAGCAGAAGAGGGCAACACAATATCAGAAATAATTAAAACAATTCTCCCCCTTAGTCAAACAACTTATGCAGACATGCATATGCAACTAATACTCCCCATTTGACATGGCAGAAGGTAGAGAGCTAATGCAGACAAACAACATAATCAGACACACTTGACCAGAGAATTCTTCCTGTATGATCCATGATGTAAGAGTAAATAACAAGGATGAACTCTGGTTATCCAAAGGCTGCAAGTAAACAGGTTATACTGAGAGTTGTGCCTCACATTAAATGAGACCCAATGACAATCAAAACACAGTGATAGAGAGCAATAGGATGAACAGATTCAACAAATAGTGAAAATTGAGATATAGAACTTTTCAGCATGATACCAACTTCATAAAACAAAAATTAAGTTTTAGATTCCTCCATTATAAAAGCTTATGAATCCTTGATTGTCAGATATGGTTTAAGAATGATGTAAACCGAGTTTTTTCAAAAAGAAATGGTACTCATATCTGAACCAACTCTTAATGAAAAAGGAACTACAAGCTCATATAAAAGTCTAGTTCAACCAACTTCCATCTTGCTTAGTCTACTTTCCATGACTGCTTTAAGAGAAACATAAGTGAATGCAACTGAATTTTAATTGTTCTTTCAGAATTTGATTTACACTTGTTCATATTTTTCCCTTTTTTTAAAGAATAATTTTGGTTTATCAACACCTTTTGACGTGGGGAGACACCTTGATCAGAGGCCAGAATCCCCAGTTACTCAGTGTGACAACCATATTGCTTCTCCCATTTTAGAGAACAGAGGTAGCATTAAAAGTATCTTTGGCATGAGGATACACCTTGATCAGAGGCCAGAATCCCCAGTTACTCAATACAACTATGCCATTGCTCTGCCATATTCTCATAGTAGTTTCCAATCATCTCTTTAAAAAGAGTTAACCATGGTACTTCATGACACAATCCTTTGGACAGGTTTCTCAGTAACCACAGTCATTGCTCTGTCCATACTTTT
The DNA here is from genome assembly GCA_022559845.1 of Amorphophallus konjac. Classification (NCBI taxonomy): domain Eukaryota; kingdom Viridiplantae; phylum Streptophyta; class Magnoliopsida; order Alismatales; family Araceae; genus Amorphophallus; species Amorphophallus konjac. The sequence continues at coordinate 83,487,407 of CM040129.1, forward strand.
TCTCAGAATGGATTCAGAACAAGTTAGGTGCTTAAGAACAACTACATACACTATATATCTCAGTCAACGTAGACATGGACTTCAACTTTTCAGATGTCAGATAGTCTTACATGAATTTACATGAAGCATGCAGTTAAAGTTTATTAAGAAGTTGAATCAGATATTTTCAAGTTCTTTGAGTCCAAACAAGAGTACATAAGACTTAAACCAATTCAAGTTAACAAATGTTCTTAAGCATGTATAATTGAAGGTTCCTCATTAAAGATGTTTTAACTTTTATGAAGTAGTATACAGGCTGAAGGTTTACTTCATATCTCGGCTCAGAAATTCAAGTGAGCTGACTGATATTTCAACAAACAGCATGGATTCTGAAAAATTTCAGCAGGGAGACTGCTCTTGAGCAAAGTATTTCAGAGTTGACAGATGAAGTATAATTCACATTAAGAATGCTTCAGAATCAGTCAAGAGAGATCTTTTGATGATGGAATCACTGACACTACAGATATGACAAGTTGAATCAAATAGATGGACAGGAAGAGTTCGGACAAAGACACAACTGAAAAGATTAAGCATGCTCCCCCTGACAATATGCAGTGAGTCACTTCCTCCCTTTTTTTTTTATTTTTCAAAAAATGTGATATGCAATGCATTGACTCCCCCTTACTAAAAGCACTGAATCATCCTATATGCCATGAAGACAATGCATGAGACTAGACAGACTCCCCCTCATATTGTGCAATGTTTGCAATGAAGGCTGAACATATGATTTTGTGACTCAAGCTCATTCAGACTGCCCTATTAAACAATATGACCCATGGTACTTGGCGGAGCACTTGGTCTAAAAGACCACCTCTCACATAGTAAGAACCTCCAGACAGATTTCCCTACCTTTTGGTAGCTTACCATTTAATATACCATAGTGGTCATGAATGACAGTGCAATATTGACAGTCCTACTTGCATCAGATTTTCAATGAATGTATGTCTAATGTATGTATATGCAATTCACATATATGCACCTACAGCTCAAAGTGCAAATAAGTAATTCCATGAAGCTCAATGCAAGTGTCAAACAAATAAAGGAGCATGTATACACAAATCATGATATGCAAAAAAAAATATGACAATTATGCATGGACAGTTCATACCAGATATGCAGTTATCCAAGATTCAGAATTTCAGATATGCAATTTAAGACAAGTTTTCAGAACTGACCTGAGTAGTGCAATCCTTGAGGTTTCATTCTTGAATGCCTTGGTTTATTTACCCCTCTTTGTTCATTCCAAGGCACACCTGCAAAATATTGATCATTTTGATCCTGCAGGGACCCAAGCAGCTTTGGGTCCTGCCTTACCCCTAACAGGTGTTCTAAATAATTTCATAGCAACATTATCATCAAATTTCATCAGTGAATAGTCATCCATAGAATGTCCAAATTTTCCATAGTATCTACATGAAATGGCTGGTTTTTTGTTCTTATGATGCATATTAACAGCAGGATGATGTTTATAAACATGTTCATAAGATTTTCTGTTGTATGCATGAACAGTTTGATGCTTGTTCTTACTCAGCCAACATTCAGCAGATCTATGGCCTGGCTTCCCACAGTTATAGCATGAAATTTTCACAAATGTTTTTACAGGGAATTTGACAAAATGGGGGTTAACAGAATTCTTTTGAACATACCAACAGTCCTTGACTGTATGCCCATTTTTTCCACATTCGAAGCATCTGATTTGCTTACTTTTAAAACCATTTTTACTCCAAGTGGATCTAAACCAGCACTCAGCAGCCCTGTGCCCAGGCTTATTGCAGTTGAAGCACACAATGTGCTGACTAGAATTATGTTTAGATCCATATGGACCATGAAAATGAATGGAAGACCTGACATGCAGTTTATTGTCTTCTTTCATAATAAAACATTCACTCATGAGATGACCATGCTTCCCACAATAATAACATGAAGCATCAAGCTTCCTAGCAGCATGATTTCTATCAAAAGAATTTCTAGAATGTGATGTTTCACTACCATGCTCATCTTTTAGCATTAATCTGTAATCTTCCATTATGTGACCTACTTTCCCACAATAATAGCACGACCCCTTTTTAGTATGAGTGTTTGAGAGGTCATGTGAATTGTGTGCAGCAGTCTTTGTACCAATTGGAGTAGTTTTGTCCTTTTTCTGTAGGTTTTCATCCTTTTTTAATTTTTGAGTTTGTCCTACATTTTTGGGACTGACAGTGGGTTTTTGTGCAGTAAATTGAAAAACAGAAGAACCAGCAGTTGTGTTTTGATCAGAAGCTTTTACAAACACAGTTGAAGTTTTATTGCTATTGATCCTTTTGTTTGTTGAATTGTAACCTAGCCCCTCTCTCTGAGAGTTATCACTCTTTCCCAGAAGCTTATTCAGATTGTCCTTTCCCTTGACAAATTTTGACAAGGAGTTTTTCAAATCTTGAATTTCAGAATTTAAGCCACAAATATTTGCTTCATATTTGGACAGATCTGTTTCACAGGAAATGACTTGTTGATGCAAGGCATCATTCAGACTTTTGAGTTTTTCAACTTCCTGTTTTAATTTTATTTCATTGTCAGCTTCAGATAGGGACTTATAAAGATCATCGACTTCTTGTTGAAGGGATGTGTTTGTTAATTCATATTTAGCTATCTTTTGTTCACAGCAAGTGACATTTGTTGTGACTCCTTTGTGTTGATGATGTTGACAATTACTTTATTTCATTGGCAACACATTGTTTTGATTGATTGGCAACTGTTTATGTTTTGATGAAATTATTTTATCAGATTGTCTGTGTGTTCTATGCATTTTCACAAGTCTACACACTGCACACACACACAAGTCTTCACACTCAGCATAGTCTATACATCGTGTTGTGTTTGTGTTATGTTTGTGCATCGTTGAGAACGTAAGTCTATACATCCATGCATCATCACTCTCAGCATAGTCTGGACAGAAGTGGGTCGACCCCCTTCTTAGATGCGTTGACTCACCCAGAACACAAGTCTATACACTGTCCGTCTCACTTAGCGTCTTATGCATTGGGCAAAGTCCATACACTGCAGCTCACATAACTAGCAAGTCTATACATTGCATTGTGGTGTCTGTGCTCAAAGTCTATACAGTGCTTGCACTGTCATTCAAAGTCCATACATTGGACTGTAGCATGCATAACCTAAGTCCATACATTAGTAAAGTTTGTACAGCGTCATGCATCATTCAGTCAAAGTCCATATACTACACTGTAGCTTGCTCGAGGTGAAGTCTGTACATCCATTAGTGAACTTCGAAGTCTATACATTGGGATCTTTACCTACGTTCAGTTCTGCAAGTCTGTACATTGGGCTTTCACATAAAGTCTATACATCCTAGAACTGTGCAAGTCTGTACATCGCTGCTTTGTCAAAGTCTGTACATCGCAGCTGAGTTGAAGTCTGTACAGCCATTCCCTTGCCAAAGTCTATACATTGTGATCTTTCAAGTCTGTACAGACTTTGCTTCGCTCAAGTCTGTACATCGTCCAGTTGTCTTTGGCAAGTCTACACATCGTGAAGTCTATACATTCAACTGCTTTGCTTTGCTCAAGTCTGTACAGTCTTTCTCTTGGCAAAGTCTGTACATCGCTCATGATGTCTGAACAACGAGCAAGTATGTACATCAGACTAGTCTGCATCGGCTAAGTCCATACATCGTCCAGTGCATTGCATGCATCATTCATGAAGTTTGTACATCGTGCTGAAGGCTGGCTAAGTCTATACATCGTCTGTCTTCTTAGAGTCTCATGCATAACATGAAGTCTATACATCACACAGCATTCAAGTCTGTACATTGTGCATCATTTGAGTTGAAGTCTGTACATCGTGCATCTAGTGTTTCAAGTCTATACATTATTGCACGTTGTGTCTGTCAAAGTCTACACATTGCTTCTTCATGTATTGAAGTCTGCACATTGCTGAATGCTCATCAAGTCCTTACACTGCCTTTACATTGCCTAAGTCTATACATTGGCTGCTGAATGTTCTTCAAAGTCTGCACATTGCATTACACTTCAGCAAGTCTGTAACAGTGGTTGCCTTCATATAGGAAGTCTGTACATCGCACAGCACTGCATATATGAAGTCTATACATTGCAGAGTCTGTACATTGGATTCGCATTCACAAAGTCTACACATAGTGAAGTCTATACAATGCATTGCTTCCTATAAAGTCTGTACAGGGTTTATACTTAAACTGATAATTCTAATTCGATTGTCTGACAGGGATTCTTTACTGAGATTGATGACTTGGCTCATGTTCCAAGAAGGACGAGGTGCTATGATAGTGACACGTGGAAGCAGCCCATCCAGGATGCTGCCATGTGGATGAAATGTCCTCGGATCTGGCGAATTCTTTGGGCGGGAAATGTGGAAGCCACACGCCCCTATCCAATCTGCTGCTGGTATAAAAGAGAGTCTTCTTCTTCGGATGAAGGCTGATCGAACAGTGGCAAAGTATATACAGAGAGAGTAAAAGTCTGAAGCAGCAGAGAGCCACCGATCCACAGAGAGAAGAAAAATAGAGAAGAAGAAAAAGAGAGAAGAGAAGATTGAGAGAGATGTGTTGAGAGAGTGAGATTGAGAGAGTTTTGTTTGAGAGCTTTTTTGATTGTTACTCAGACTCTTGGTTCAGATACCAGAGCTGAGCTTTGCTCATTCCGAGCTACATTCCCAGTTGGGTTTTTTATTTTCGTTTGCTTCTATCTTTTATTTCTGAAATTATTTCTTCAAGCTGTGAGTCAGCTGTTAGCAGAGGTGCTGCCTCTGGACGGGTAAGCTGTAAACCCCAGCGGTTGGAGTGGAGGTCTCCACTGGACAGGTGAAGCTGTAATCCTCAGCAGGTGAGACTTGTCTCGGACAGCAAGCTGTGTTGCTCAGTGATTTGTAGGCCAAGCTATAGTGCCCAGCAGACGCAAGCTGTACTGCGCAGCAGTAAGCCATACTCGGTTGAGTGTGGGGTGGACGTAGGTCTCTGACCGAACCACCTAAAAAATCTTGGGTGTCTTGTGTTTGTGAGATTGCTTGTGATCTGCTGTGTGGTTGCTTGTGTCGACACTCTTCATAGTGTTCTTTCTATCATTCAACAGTTGTTTGTTTTAAATTCGCATTATAGTTCAACTGCGTTTTAAATTAGGCAATAGATCTATTCACCCCCCTCTAGATCCACACTTCGTGGAGATAGACTGCGTCCATCTAACATAACACTTGGTATCGGAGCCATACTCTTCTACAGGGACTCATCGCCCGAAGAGGAAAGGTAAAGATGAATGCTCGAGGGATGATAGCTGAAGGACACTCAACCACAAAGTCCCCATTCTTCGATGGATCTAACTATGCATATTGGAAGAATCGTATGCAAGTATTTTTGAGGGCTAAGGATTTCGAGATCTGGAAGGTAGTCAGCAAGGGACCTTATGAGCTGTCCCCTAATGAGGAAGTCTGGACCAAGGAGGAGATCAGGAGGTCTACACTAAATTGGAGTGCAATAAATGCCATTCAATGCTCTCTGCACCCTACAGAATTCTCCCGCGTATCAGCCTGCAGTTCAGCTAAGGAGATGTGGGATGCACTGAAAGTCATTCATGAAGGGACTTCTCAAGTTAGAGAGACGAAGGCCAATTTCCTTGTGTCCGAATATGAAGCCTTCAAGATGAAGCCCAACGAGACCATCAAGGAGATGTATGCTCGATTGACAACCATTACTAATGGTCTTAGAGGTCTCGGGATGGCTCAGACAGAATATGATGTAGTGAGGAAGATATTGCGCTCCCTGACTCATGCTTGGCATACTAAAGCTACAGTGATGGAGGAGTCAAGGGATTTGTGAAATACGAGGTCTGATGAGCTAATTGGCTCGCTGATGGCATATGATATTAATATGCCAAGGATAGAAGAAGCTGAGAGGAAGAAGAAGCCAATTGCTCTGAAAGCTGGTGCCAGCAAATCCAGCAAGTCCAGCAGATCAAGCTCTAGCAGTTCATCATCCGAGGAGAGCCTGAATGAAGAAGATATAACTCGTACTGAGATGGCAATGATGACTAGAGAGTTCAGGCGGTTCCTCAGGAAAGGAGCAGGACGATTCAGCCAAAAGAAGTACAGTGGCGGCCGAAGGGATAAAAGGTATAAACATAACCCTGCAAAGAAAATTGAATCTAATACTTGTTATCAATGCAGGAAGGCAGGCCATATGAAAGCTGACTGTCCAGAGAATCAGAAATACAAGGACAAGTCAAAGAAGAAGAACACGAAAGGGAGAGCTATGGTTAGCACCTGGAGTGATGAAGATGAAGGCTCCCTGAGCAATACTTCTGACAGTGAAGCCGAATCTGAGAAGCCCATTTGCCTTATGGCAACAAGTTCTGAATACAGAGAGGAGGACTCAGATGAGGTAATCACTAGATTCAAAATTTTCACTATTGCTGATTGGGTAGATGCCTACCATGACATAGCTGATAGAGCTGATGATATTAGGAAGGAAAACAGGCATTTAAGAAGGAAGATTAACTCCATGCAAAATGATACAACTCTAACTGATAAAATTGCATGTCTAGAATCTGAGAATAAAAATTTGAAACTCACATGTTCTGAATTAGATGAAATCAAGAATGAGTTAAAAGCCTCTAAAGAAGATAATGAGAGGTTAGAAAAAGAAGCTGATGAATGGAAGCTGAAAATCTAGAAATATGAAAGTGAGATAAAAATTGTGAATGAAAAATATCAAGCTGTCCTAAGTGTGAATACAGAACTGAAGAAATCTATTGAAGACATTCAAAAGGATAATGAGGAAAAGCTTAAAACCATTGAGAAAATGACCCAAGGTACAGATAATCTAAATGCTTTGTTAGGGTCAAAGGTCAACTTTAGAAAAGAGGGCCTTGGATTTAATTCTAGTGCAACAAAAACCTTTGGAATGAAAACTATTTCATTTGTTGCACAAAACGAAAAAGGACCTCTAATTAGCATGAATTCAAGAATGTCAATGAACAAAACTGCTAATCTGAAAAAGCCCAGTGCTGAGGAGAAGGGCAAACAAAAACTGAGTGAGCCTAGTAGAGCTAGCACATCCATGCAAAATCCCAAAGCTCAATCTCAGGTTAGGGGTCAACCTAAACAGTCTTATAAACCCCATGTTAAGGTCACCAAGTCTCCACCATCACCACCACCTCTGAAGAAGACCCAATACACACCTATGAATAGGTCAGCAGGGTCCAAGGTGCAAGGGAGGCAGAATGTTGTTAGAGCTCAACCCAACCATTTCTACCAACCTAGAGCCCAGTCCCACTTCTTTGCACAGTCAACCTATCCAAATAGGTCAGGATGGACTAGGACTCAAGGAAGGTTTACAGGTCTTGCATATCAGGGTATAGAACTTACACTAGAAATTGGGTTGATGGGTATGGCAATTTGACACCTAGGAATCTGAATTTTTTCAGCCAACCCAGGAACTACTATGGCCACAATTTCATGAATGCTCCCTGGCCAAGGCACTGGCACAGAAGTAACAACACTGTCAACAATCATGCTGGTGCAAACAACAAGAAGAAAAGGAACAATAACAGAAAGAAATTTGAAAAATCCACTGAACAGAATTCATTAAAACAAATGTGGATTCCGAAAATTCTGCTTTCTTGCTTTGCTTCTACTTCATCTGTTCTGGAGCCCAATCAGTCTTGGGTTCCAAACTTCTCTACCTAATTGTGTATGCAGGTATGCCTGGCAGCCAAGAACAACTTGTGGTACTTGGATAGCGGCTGCTCCAGGCATATGACAGGAGATAAGGCCAAGTTCTGCATGCTGACAGAGAAGCTTGGAGGCCTTGTCACCTTTGGTAGCAACACAAAAGGTAGAATTGTCGGATCAGGTAAGGTAGGTAAGTGTACCACCTGCTGCATTGAAGATGTCATGCTGGTTGAAGGATTAGCTTATAACTTACTTAGCATCAGCCAACTATGTGATAAAGGATGCAAAGTGCTTTTTGATTCTCAATGTTGCAAAGTTTTTGAACTTGATTCCGAAACTGTTAAATTTTCTGGTAAGAGGATAAATAACACTTACATGATAGATTTAGATGATATTCAACATTCTAACCTATGCCTTACTGCTAGTAGAGAGGACTTAGCATTTTTATGGCATCGTAGGTTAGGCCATGCTAGTTACACTGTTTTGCATAAACTGAATAAGCATAGCATGGTTAGAGGACTTCCTGAAGTTTCCTTTAAGAAAGAAAATAAAATTTGTGATGCATGCACTCAATCAAAGTTAACTAGAAAGTCATTTAAATCCAAAATAGAAAATCTGTCTTCTAAACCCTATGAGCTGATACACACGGACCTTTTTGGGCCAACCAGGTCTGTCAGCTTATCAGGGAGGAAGTATGGGTTTGTCATGGTAGATGACTTCTCTAGGTATACTTGGGTATATTTCCTATCACATAAAAGTGATGCATTCTCAGAATTTCAGGAGTTCTGTCTTAAGAAAAACTAGAAAATTAAAATTATTTTGACTGATCATGGAGGTGAGTTTGAAAACTCACAGTTTGATGAATTCTGCAGGTCAAATGGAATTAACCATAGGTTCTCGTCACCAAGGACACCTGAGCAGAATGGAGTTGTGGAGAGAAGGAACAGAACCCTAGTGGAGATGGGTCGTACACTCTTGGTTGAAGGTGGTCTACCAAGGAAGTTTTGGGCTGAAGTAGTAAATACTGCCTGTTATGTAATTAACAGAGCCATGGTAAGACCTTCTGCCCAGAAAACACCCTATGAGATCTTAAAGGGTAATAAACCTTCTATTGCTCATTTCAAGGTTTTTGGTTGTAAATATTTCATTCATATAAATGATAAAAGAGACCTTGATAAATTTGAACCTAAAGGTGAACCAGGAATTTTTCTTGGTTATTCTGAAAACACCCGAGCATATAGAGTGTACAATCTGAATTCCAAAACTGTTGAAGAATCTCCACATATAGTTTTTGATGAATCCTTATTAAATACTAATATTGGTCAATGCAGGAATGAAGACAGTGGTGATATTTTGAAGGAAGAAAATCCTGTAGACAAATCCGAGGATGAGGAAGGAAATGAAGAGCTTAATGAAGAAGAGCCTATAGTTGAGGGGGAGGTAAATGAAACTCATGGTGATGAAATTGTCAACATTAGATATCTAAAAGATCATCCTGTAGATAATGTAATTAGCAATCTGCATGACCCCCCTAGGACTAGAGGTCACTTAAGAATTCAAAATGAATTGAATGCATATGCGTTTGTTTCAAATGTAGAACCCAAGTCCATTGACTATGCTCTCAAAGATGTGCATTGGATTAATGCCATGCATGAGGAGCTCAATCAATTTGACAGGAATAAGGTGTGGCATTTGGTTCCACCTCCTGATCATGAAACAGTCATAGGGACTAAATGGGTGTTCAGAAATAAAACTGATGAATCAGAGAATGTCATTAAAAATAAGGCCAGACTTGTAACTCAGGGGTATAATCAGGAATTTGGAATAGACTTTGAAGAGTCTTTTGCCCCTGTAGCCAGGTTAGAAGCAATCAGAATATTATTGGCTTATGCATGTTCCCTAGGAATAAATCTTCAGCAGATGGATGTAAAATCTGTATTTCTGAATGGGGAAATCAGTGAGGATGTCTATGTGAGACAGCCTCCTGGATTTGAATACTTAGATTTTCCTAATCATGTCTATAAACTCAAAAAGGCTCTCTATGGTTTAAAGCAAGCTCCTAGAGCTTGGTATGACAGGTTGAGCAAATTCCTCACTGAAAAGAACTTCACAAGAGGTGTAGTTGATCAAACATTGTCCACCAAGTTGAGTCATTCAGATATTCTTATCATTCAAATTTATGTGGATGACATTATCTTTGGGTCAACTAACCCCAAATTGTGTGAGGAATTCTCTCAAATTATGACTAATGAGTTTGAAATGAGCTCAATGGGTGAGCTCAAACTATTTCTTGGACTGCAGGTTACACAATCAAAGGATGGTACTTTCATCTCTCAGTCCAAGTACATAAGGGATCTATTGAAGAAGTACAAAATGGACAACCTCAAGGAAATAGCTGCTCCAATGGGTACCTCAACCAGTTTGGATGAAGATCCTCAAGGTAAATCGGCCAGTGGACCAAAGGCTATATAGAGGTATGATCGGATCCCTTCTATATCTTACAGCATCTAGGCCTGACATTCAATTTTCAGTGTGTTTATGCTCTAGATTTCAGGCTAGTCCTAAAGAAACACATCTTAAGGCTGTGAAAAGGATTTTTAGGTATTTACTAGGCACCCAAGAGCTAGGTCTATGGTATCCTGCTAAGTGTGAGTTAGAACTTCTAGCCTACACTGATGCAGACTATGCTGGGTGTCGAGTAGATAGAAAAAGCACTAGTGGCTATTGTCAATTCCTTGGTGGCTGTCTAGTATCTTGGGCATCTAAGAAGCAACACACTGTAGCCTTGTCTACAGCTGAGGCTGAATATGTTGCAGCAAGTAATTGTGCTGCCCAAGTACTTTGGATCAAGCACCAACTAGATGATTATCATATAAAATTGGAATGTATTCCAATCTTGTGTGATAATACTAGTGCTATATGCCTTGCTAAAAATCCTGTTCATCATTCTAGGACTAAGCATATAGAGATAAAACACAATTTTCTTAGAGATGTTGTAAATAAAAAGGAAATTGAAATGAACTTCATTGAAACTGAAAAATAAATTGTTGATATCTTTACTAAGCCTCTTGAGAATGAAAGGTTTAAATTTCTTAGAAGAGAACTTGGCTTGTGTAAATTTCAGCATAATGAATAAATTCTCTGATGGCTTGAATAAAATATGTGAATGTTGAATGTAGCAACAGACTCATGATCATGCATGTCACTCATATATTTTTACACTCATGATCATCATTGCATATCATTTAGTCATGAATGTGTCTAAAACCACATGCATATCATTCATAATTTTTTATGACATAGTTTTCATTGCATATCATTCATCCATGACCTATGTCGAAGCTCTCTCTCATTTAATTCTTGCCATTCATTTGCAAAACTGCATGCATATAGACAGGGGGAGTCTTGTCAAAAATTCAGGGTGAACTGCTGCGTCGACGCTATCACGCTATAGCGTTGACGCACTGGGGTATTCCAGTGAACCATTAACTCTGCCTTTTTTTAATTGTTGCGTCGACGCTGCTCTACTGTGGCGTTGACGTAGTGAACTAGATCTGTGAATGCCTCTGCTCCTTATTCTGATGAGTTGACGCTGCAATAGCGTGGAGTCGACGCACTGATATTATCTCAGTGTTTTATATTGTTACCTTTTCAACTGATGCGTGGATGACTTGAACTCCCAGCGTCGACCCTGTTCATTCATCCTTTGACTCTGAATGATTGAGTCTGACAATATGGCAATCTGTTAGTCAGTTCTGATTCCTAAGCAATAGAAAACAGACTTCTTCTCTTATAAGAATTTTAATTGCTTATAGACTGACTTAATGGTTTGAATTTTATAATTTTTAGAGTTTAAAGATTGCAATCAGTACATAAGAAAGCTGAAAATTGATAAAGCTCTCAACCCTTATCTTATTTCATGTCAGACAAAGCTAATCATATCTGAAATCTGAAAAACTCATTTGAAATCATGTTAGAGAAGCTAAGTATGGGTATTGTCCTTAATCAAATCATTCTGAAACATATAAAGGACAGCTAGGAAAGATATTGAAAAACATTGAAAATCCTTGAAAAATAATGTTGGCAGAGCAATGACTGGTAAATCACTGAGAAACTAAGTGATCCATCAAAGAAATGGACAATACTTAAGTCATGAGATGTATCAGTTATCTCTGCATAAAATGATCAAAACAGTAAGGTGGTTTCACTGAGTACCTGGGGGTAACTGGCGTCTGATAAACGTGTACCCTCACACAAAAAGGTGTAAATCAGTTCTATTGAATTTGATCATGGCAGAATGGTCCATCATGTTGAGTATCTAGGGGTATTGGCGTCTGATAAACGTATACCCTTACGCAAAAAGACAAATGGCACCTAAATGCCCTTAATGAACTAATATTGAAAATGATGTTCCTTCAAAAGAAATTTCATGGATGTCAACTTGTTTAATTTCAATACATGACCTGGTAACTCTTAACATTTTTTTTGAGTCTATGAAAGTAAGATATTTTGAAACTGAATCTCTCATGCAAATGTGATTCTGGTTTATTATTTTATCATGCACAGAAAACTTATCTATTGATTGTAGTGCATGAACTTAAAATTTTATAGTCTTTAAACCAGAATTCAATCTGAAAGTAGTTTCTAAATTCATATGACTGAAGACTCTGTGCTTTAGAATGCTTATTCCTGAACTACTTGTTTAGAATGCCAGTCAAATGATCTCTCTTGTTCCTTCTCTTGTAATCACTTTCCCTCCTCTTTGTTGATGGCAAAGGGGGAGAATATTATCTGTTTGATGAATTCTGAATTCATTCCAGGGGGAGTGTATGAATCATGTTATGGCAAAGGGGGATATCTTGTGAGCAGGGAGTTAATCTTTATTTCGTAGCATGCATACATAGCATCTGCATGACAATCTGAATAACAAATCATGTCTTTCATCAAAAATTCATCTGAATGACAGGCTGTTGCTCTTTTACATGATAGGGGGTTGCCATCATCAAAAAGGGGGAGATTGTTGTAACTCCTTTGTGTTGATGATGTTGACAATTGCTTTATTTCATTGGCAACACCTTATTTTGATTGATTGGCAACTGTTTATGTTTTGATGAAATTGTTTTATCAGATTGTCTGTGTGTTCTATGCATTTTCACAAGTCTACACACTGCACACACACACAAGTCTTCACACTCAGCATAGTCTATACATCGTGTTGTGTTTGTGTTGTGTTTGTGCATCGTTGAGAACGTAAGTCTATACATCCATGCATCATCACTCTCAGCATAGTCTGGATAGAAGTGGGTCGACCCCCTTCTTAGATGCGTCGACTCACCCAGAACACAAGTCTATACACTCTCCGTCTCACTTAGCGTCTTATGCATTGGGTAAAGTCCATACACTGCAGCTCACATAACTAGCAAGTCTATACATTGCATTATGGTGTCTGTGCTCAAAGTCTATACAGTGCTTGCACTGTCATTCAAAGTCCATACATTGGACTGTAGCATGCATAAGCTAAGTCCATACATTAGTAAAGTCTGTACAGCGTCATGCATCATTCAGTCAAAGTCCATACACTGCACTGTAGCTTGCTCAAGGTGAAGTCTGTACATCCATTAGTGAACTTCGAAGTCTATACATTGGGATCTTTACCTACGTTCAGTTCTGCAAGTCTGTACATTGGGCTTTCACATAAAGTCTATACATCCTAGAACTGTGCAAGTCTGTACATCGCTGCTTTGTCAAAGTCTGTACATCGCAGCTGAGTTGAAGTCTGTACAGCCATTCCCTTGCCAAAGTCTATACATTGTGATCTTTCAAGTCTGTACAGACTTTGCTTCACTCAAGTCTGTACATCGTCCAGTTGTCTTTGGCAAGTCTACACATCGTGAAGTCTATACATTCAACTGCTTTGCTTTGCTCAAGTATGTACAGTCTTTCTCTTGGCAAAGTTTGTACATCGCTCATGATGTCTGAACAACGAGCAAGTATGTACATCGGACTAGTCTGCATCGGCTAAGTCCATACATCATCCAGTGCATTGCATGCATCATTCATGAAGTCTGTACATCGTGCTGAAGGCTGGCTAAGTCTATACACCGTCTGTCTTCTTAGAGTCTCATGCATAACATGAAGTCTGTACATCACACAGCATTCAAGTCTGTACATTGTGCATCATTTAAGTTGAAGTCTGTACATCGTGCATCTAGTGTTTCAAGTCTTTACATTGTTGCACGTTGTGTCTGTCAAAGTCTACACATTGATTCTTCATGTATTGAAGTCTGCACATTGTTGAATGCTCATCAAGTCCATACACTGGCAAGTCTTTACATTGCCTAAGTCTATACATTGGCTGATGAATGTTCTTCAAAGTATGCACATTGCATTACACTTCAGCAAGTCTGTAACAGCGGTTGCCTTCATATAGGAAGTCTGTACATCGCACAGCACTGCATATATGAAGTCTATACATTGCAGAGTCTGTACATTGGATTCGCATTCACAAAGTCTACACATAGTGAAGTCTATATAATGCATTGCATCCTACAAAGTCTGTACAGGGTTTATACTTAAACTGATAATTCTAATTCGACTGTCTGACAGGGATTCTTTACTGAGATTGATGACTTGGCTCGTGATCCAAGAAGGACAAGGTGCTATGATGGTGACACATGGAAGCAGCCCATCCAGGATGTTTCCATGTGGATGAAATGTCCTCGGATCTGGCGAATTCTTTGGGCGGGAAATGTGGAAGCCACACGCCCCTATCCAATCTGCTGCTGGTATAAAAGAGAGTCTTCTTCTTCGGATGAAGGCTGATCGAACAGTGGTAAAGTATATACAGAGAGAGTAAAAGTCTGAAGTAGCAGAGAGCCACCGATCCACAGAGAGAAGAAAAACAGAGAAGAAGAAAAAGAGAGAAGAGAAGATTGAGAGAGATGTGTTGAGAGAGTGAGATTGAGAGAGTTTTGTTTGAGAGCTTTTCTGATTGTTACTCAGACTCTTGGTTCAGATACCAGAGCTGAGCTTTGCTCATTCCGAGCTACATTCCCAGTTGGGTTTTCTATTTTCGTTTGCTTCTGTCTTTTATTTCTGAAATTATTTCTTCAAGATGTGAGTCAGCTGTTAGCAGAGGTGCTGCCTCTGGACAGGTAACCTGTAAACCCCAGCGGTTGCAGTGGAGGTCTCCACTGGACAGGTGAAGCTGTAATCCTCAGCAGGCGAGACTTGTCTCGGACAGCAAGCTGTGTTGCTCAGAGGTTTGTAGGCCAAGCTGTAGTGCCCAGCAGACGCAAGCTGTACTGCGCAGCAGTAAGCCATACTCGGTTGAGTGTGGGGTGGACGTAGGTCTCTGACCGAACCACCTAAAAATCTTGGGTGTCTTGTGTTTGTGATATTGCTTGTGATCTGCTGTGTGGTTGCTTGTGTCGACACTCTTCATAGTGTTCTTTCTATCATTCAACAGTTGTTTGTTTTAAATTCCGCATTATAGTTCAACTGCGTTTTAAATTAGGCAATAGATCTATTCACCCCCCTCTAGATCCACACTTCGTGGAGATAGACTGTGTCCATCTAACATAACAACATTCCCACTCAACATTAGGTTGATGTTTTTCAGATTTGTAATTTCATGTTCAGCATTCAGCAACTCACTAGAGCTCACCAGGCTTACACTCTTCCCTTTTTCTAAAGTGATTAGCCTCTCACACATTGCTGAGTTTAGGTGATTCAGCTTATTAATTTCCTCTTTCAGTTTACTGTTCTGCTCTAGGAGTTCATCATCAAGCACCCATTCATCTGAAGAAAACTGGCATTCATAAAACTTTTCTTGTTATTTTTCAGATTGAAGTTTGTCAAGATTTTTCTGAATCTCTGAATTTGTTACTCTATCAGCCTGTAATTTTTCAGAAATCAATCTATTTTCTTTTTCAAGATTTATTGATTTGTGTTCAAATTTCCTTGAGCTGATTATTGAGTATTACATTTTCAGACTTCATGTTTTCCAATTCAGAGTTGACAAGCTCTAAGTTTCTCACCAGTTCTTCATTTTGAACAACATCATTGTTATGAGCCTGATCATCATCAGTTGAGCTGAGTCTTTCCTTTAGTTCAGCAATTTCACAAACAAGCTCTTGATTCTCCTTTTTGTGTAACCCAAGTCTGAACTAATAGAATCAAAATCTGTTAACTGTCTTCTAAATATGTCATTTTCAATTTTTAGAATTTCAGGGTTTTCTCTTCGAGATTTAGCATCCTCAAGATTCTTTAGCTTCTTTATCAGTTTTTTATTCTTCTTCTTTAGTCTTTCATAGGATTCTAACAGATTGGCGTAGGCATCTTCCCAGTCATCTAAAGTGTAACTAGAGAAAGGATTGGTTACCTCTTCAGCATCTTCGGATTCATCTTGATCACTGCCATGGTTGCTCTTGTCAGCCATCAGGCAGCTGTCCTCATTTCTCCTCTGAGCTAGCTTCAGCTTATCCAGAATGTCCTTAGCGGACCTGCAGTCATAAAAACAAGAATGTAGAGCCATGTCAGTAGCTTCTTTCATTAGATTCAAAACTCTCTGATTCTCTCCGTGTTTTGATCTGTGACTGTCAGTCCATTTGGACTCTTTCTTTGGTAGTCTGTGAGGACCGTGTGAGATTAACTTCCACAAATCCGGATCCATCAAATTCACATAGTTATGTAGACTGCTAACCCATGAGTTAAAATTAGAGCCATTGAAAACCGGTGGAGAACCCATTGATTAAATCGACAAGCAGATTAATGCAGCAGAGAGTAAATTCAGAAATGCACCAAAGACAACAGGATCCTCTGCAGATCGTTGGATCTGATCAGTCAGAGAACCACTCTGATACCAATTGATATTTTGGTGCGATAGATAAACACAGATCCAGAGGGGGGGTGAATGGATCTTCTAAAGAGTTTTGACCAATTTAAAATTCGTATGAAATGATAAGCATAAGATCAGTGGACAATTGCTCAAACATAAAAGATGCAAACCCAATTAAACTCTAGGACATGAATAATCAATCAGATCACGGTCCTAGCATGCATCTAGCGGAAGCAAGCAATCAAACAAACCACTGCACAAGGGATTTTTTAGGTGGTTCGGTCCATAGACCTACGTCCACCCCTCACTCCCAACCGGAGTGAGGCTTCCACTAGCAATCAGCTAGAAAGCAGACTCAGTCTGCAAACAAGTTGCTGCCACACAGCTTGACCAAGGGAACAGCCTCCCCTCTTCCTCCAGACCGGAGGGAACCCACTAGTGACACACAGTCACTAGCAACCGGAGACCCAAGTCTCCCTTCCTCTGAAAGCCAGAGGGAACCGCAAGTGACTCCCAGCCACTTGTGACCAGAGACTAGGTCTCTCTTCCTCCAGACTAGGAGGGAACACACAAGCGACACTCAGTCACTTGCAGACCGGAGACATAGTCTCCCTTCTCCTGAGTCCACAGGAGGAACCCGATCTCCAACCAAAG
This sequence comes from Amorphophallus konjac, assembly GCA_022559845.1. Taxonomy (NCBI): domain Eukaryota; kingdom Viridiplantae; phylum Streptophyta; class Magnoliopsida; order Alismatales; family Araceae; genus Amorphophallus; species Amorphophallus konjac. Next base: position 83,504,631 of record CM040129.1, read on the forward strand.
AATTGCAAGAACAATGTTCAGTTTGAAAAGAAAACAATAAAAGAAAATACAGCAACTAAAAGCTGGAAATATAAAATCAAAATGTGGCTCTCGCAGGAGCTAGCTGGCCTGGATTTGATCCACGGTCCAGCAGAAACTGATCTTCAGTTGAAGCTTCTTTTACTCTAGCTCTCTCTTCTTCTCACTCTTCTTTTTCTTCTCTTTCGCAGGCTCTCTCTGTCTCTTCTTTTCTCTTCTTATTTTCCTACTACTGCAGCTCTTTCCTTCTATCTCGATCACTCTCTTTCTCTATCTGCTTCTCTTTTTTTTTACAATCAGCCTTCTTCTGAGGAAGAAGCCTTCCTTTTATAGCAGCAGCAAGCAGCTAGGGCGTGTGCTCTCGACGATTTCCGCCCAGAAGGTTCAGTCCACGTGGCACGATTAGGGCCATCTTCTATTCTTGGATCACGTGCATCAATAACCTCCTCGAATCAGCAGTCCTGTTAGAACAAATTAACTATCAGTGCAAGTTAATTTATCTGACAGGAAAGAATTTGAGAAAGTATATACATCGTGTCACTTTGATGAATGAGCTGAGCTTGTACAGACTTGATGCATCAATTGAAGTGTGCACATATGAGAAAGTATATACAGCGAGAATGAATGTACAGACATTACATTCACGAGTGTACATACTTTAACTGCATGAGATGCAGGCAACCAGTGTGTATACTTGAAGTGTATGCAATGCAGACACAAGAGTGTAAAGACTTGAATGCTCAAAGGATTGTACAGACTTATGAAGGAGATGCACAAACAGAATGAAAGTATGCACATTGAATGCATGAGATGCTTAGACAAGCTGTCATCGAATGCACAGACTTTGTCTTACTGTTCATGCATGAGTCTATCAACGAATGTACAGACTTTCTATGTTGAATGCACAAGACGCTAAGAGACGCTGTATAGACTTGACAATGCATGGACTAGCACATAGACGCAGCAAGACTCTGTGAGCGCCAAGCCGGTGTACAGACTTTGCGAGTGCCAAATCAATGTACAGACTTGCGAGCGCCAGGACCTTGTACAGACTTAGTGCAAGCGGGATGTGCAGACTTGCTATGAAGCAACCAGAATGTACAGACTTTGAAATCAAGGAATGCACAGCGATGTATAGACTTTGAAACACGATGCAATGTGTAGACTTTGATAAACGAATGTATAGACTTGATTAAGCTTCAAAGCACAAGACACTTGGCCAATGTACAGACTTGGAAAGCTTGAAGGCCAATGTACAGACTTGGAAAGCCTGAACCAATGTGCAGACTTGGAAAGCTTGAAGGCCAATGTACAGACTTGGAAAGCTTGAGGGCCAATGTACAGACTTGGAAAGCCTGAACCAATGTGCAGACTTGGAAAGCTTGAAGGCCAATGTGCAGACTTGGAAAGCCTGAACCAATGTGCAGACTTGAAACAAGTGAACACGGCGATGTGTAGACTTGGCCAATGTATAGACTTGAAGCAAGGGGACGATGTGCAGACTTAGTGTGTGCTGTGAACAATGTATAGACTTGGTGTCTGAACGTAGGTAAAGATAAGCAATGTATAGACTTGCAAGAGTGAGATGCTGAATGAGACGGTGGATGTACAGACTTGGGTTTTACAGACTTGCAGTGTGCAATGCATGCGATGTATAGACTTTGCCTTAGAGATGAAAATATAGACTTTAGTGAATGCATTCTAGGCAGACCCTGTACTGACTTGAGAGGCGATGCATTTTAGCCAAACCCTGTACAGACTTGAGAGATGTTGCATGCACGATGTATAGACTTGTTAATGCACTGATGCATGCTGTACAGACTTAACATGAGACGCTGCATTCTAGCCAAAACGTTGTACAGACTTTACTTTGTGATGCAGCGTTGTACAGACTTTGCATATGTGAGACACTGGCTATATAGACTTAGAGTGAAGCATGCAATGTATGGACTTTGAAGACTTGCTAGGATGCAAATGCAATGTATGGACTTTGAAGACTTGCTAGCATGCGGATGCAATGTATGGACTTTGAAGACTTGCTAGCATACGGATGTATAGACTTTAAATGAGAAGCACACGATGCAATGTGTGGACTTGGTGTCTCATGCAGACAGACGAGTGAACAGTCTATGCCATGCTCACAGTTAATGCATGTAACAAGTACTGTATGAAGTAAACACATATGACATCAAACATATGAGAGTCATAGTGTTTGTCAACATCAAAACACAGTATTGTCATCAACAAAACATAATATCCAACAATCATCAAAACACACTATCCAACAAACATCAAAACATAATATTGTCATCATCAAAACACAATATCCAACACACGGGGCTTCTGCAGGCGTTGGTAGAGTGCTTCAACCGTCGATGGAACACAGTAGCAACAACTGAGGGAGAGACGTCACTTGACTTGTGGTCTCTGTTCTGGATTTCTTGGCTATCGATCGGCAGCGAGGGATATGAGGAGATAGTGCTGGATGTCCTTCACCGCAGTCACACAGATGGGCAGGGACGATATCAAGTTCCTTGTAGCTATCGATATCTACTGAAGACATGGAGGGATTTAGCTATAGCTGGGATAGAGAGAGAGCTGCACAGACTCCTAGGGTGCCGCTGAATGTGTGGATCCGCCACTTCTACAACGGGCCCTTCTACTTTTACCAGGAGTTTGTAAGAGATCAGACTCCATGGAAGGAGTACACAGAGGTGGAGCTGCGGTTCCGGACGTACATGAGGTACATCTACGCACTGAGAGAGGGTTGGAACCACCATGGGCTGCCGGATGTGACGCACTTAGCAGCGTACTTGGAGTACTAGTTGGCGGCGTTCGTTGTCCCGCACGAGGAGGATGGTCTGCTGAGAGTGGAGATGCTATGGCCTGCATGCCTGCTGGTGGAGGGACGGAGGCTGGCTTTAGCTCTGGCGTCGCTGGCCAATATATATTAGGGACTGGGGTGTTGGCGACGCACCCGGCGCCACATAAGAGGAGTCTGCTTTTGCCGACCCACTACCTCAGTGTGTGTGGTTTGCTGTTTCCGGGGTTGGTGACTCAAGGGTCGATGGCGAACCAGGCGGCGCCCCTGCTGCTTAGCTTCACTAGCCAGCCAGACGGAGACGCGGTTGCATAGCTACAGGGGGCTAGAAGACCCCTATCTTACCTACCCGGCAGAGGTGAGGAGGGGCTACCTTTTGACAGCGCCGTTAGGGACTCTCATCTAATTTTGGTGCCTTCAGACGGAGGGGTGACCTGCACCCACCCTTATCAGTGGGAGCCGGATGCGGCGTTGTATACAGAGTGGGTGATAAGCACCCGACTGGCAGTACTGGCGCTGCACCGGTCTGTGACGAGCTTTCTGGAGCCGTACTACCCACACAGGTTCGCCCGAAACTTTGGGTACGATCAGGGGATCCCGCCGAACCAGGAGTTTCCCTTGGTGGGCTGACAGTACAGAGGCCTGGACACCCACTTGCGTGCTGCAGCGTGGTGGGACTTTTACTACCGTCGGGATCTGGAGCAACTGTCGACACCTGAGTTGGGACGCAGAGGATGGTTTGACGTTCATTATGCCAAGTGGTGGTTCGAGCACAGCTAGTTGTATCGACAGAAGGCCTCGACAATCAAGAAAGCTGAGGAGGATCACCTTTTGAGGGAGGATCTACCACCTATTCCGCTGGATGACGAGCATCTGAGGACTCGCTTCTCCCAGATTCACCGGGAGGTGGAGCGGCTAGCACAGCAGGTGCCCCGGGGCGGCCGGGGCTCGTTGTCCGTGGGATGAGGCGGCAGAGGGGCGCTGAAGCCCCTTAGGTGAGTGCAGCTGGCGCCTGCCAATACTGGAGCTGAGGCGTCTCGACTGAGGGTGCCGAGGACTTGGTGGGCCCAATTCCTGGCCTACTGCAGCTTTGGGAAGAAGGGCTCACTGGACCGGGTTCTCCCTAAGAGGGGCTTTACTGACATGGTAGTCGACGACTGGAGGTGCTACATCGCCCATGCGATAGGGTCAGCTGGGCCTGTGGAGTTGGTGTCCCATGTCGAGTGTGCTTACACCCTGAGGGACGTCAAGGAGGTGGTCATGAAGGCCGCGCAAGCTGTGGGTTTGAAGCCAGAGCAGCTGGTTCCCCTGCCGTTGACCCCATTCACGACCTCAGGTGAGACGTTTTCTTGAGTATGCTATCACGGCCTTGTGATTTTCTAATGTGTATGGCTGAGGAGTTGTGTTACTGTGTTTGCTGATAGGCTCTGTGGCGGAGGCAGATCACCCCTCCACAGAGGCGTCTTTGGGGAGCGGAGACGGGGGTCTTCAGCCTAGGCAGAAGCGCCCTCGGGTAGAGACCGGGGTAGTAGAAGCTGGCGAGTCCTTTCTGTTGATTTATATTTGGTTCCTTTTGGGAATGAGATATGATGTCAACAATAGAAATATGAATGAGCAATGTGCAATATGCAATCAACATATGAACATGTACAGCATGAACCTAGGCAATCAACATGGACTCTAAGCATGGGCATGCCATCTCAATGAGAACTAAGCAAAGGAAAAGAAAAACACACGCCGGGGCGTGGAGCAAGGGAATAAAAGAAAACACACACCGTGGGTGTGGAGCAAGCAAAACAAAGCAAAGAAAGAAAAGATATGAGGAAAGAGAGAGGACTACTGCCCAAACTAGAAAGATGTGATCGCCACCAAAGTATTAAACTAGCCAAAGCTAAGATAAATACCTTGGAAATAGGTGGATGCAAGACCCGCCCACGGGAGAGAGAACTGCACTTCTGTGAATTGAAACGGTCAAAGATCAACATGCCACAGCGAGATAGCAGTCTCACGATAAACCACCAGAATCCCTAAAACGCTCCTGGGAAGAACCGCCATAGAACCAAGAAAAGGACATTTGGTGTCACGCCCCGAGCGTGGAAGATACTCGGATATGCGCGACGAGTTTATATCAATCATGTCAATCAGAGTAGTAGTGTATTCGACACCAAAACAGAGATGCGCAAAAGTAAAGATAACCCAATCCTTTATTTCATAATGGATAGACTATTACAAATCCAATACTCTATTCAATTAAAAAGGAAAAGTACATAGTTGACTCAAGAAAATAGGAAAAAGACTAGATGACACTTGGAAAAGCTCTAGCTCTTTCACTCTTGACTTTCCCCATCAGATTGACCTTCTTCGTCGGACTTACCTGAAAAGTAAGGGACAAATACGGAGTGAGCGAACGCTCAGTAGGAAATTATATCTCAAGCGCTAGCAAGGGGTTTAAATAATTACATCTTTCATGAATGTACTATAGCTATGCATGCTCGCATAAAACGACAAGATAGAGAGAGAAGTTATCAATAAGACAGCAAGATGAACTAGTCATGAGCTTTCAAGAAAAGATAACAAGATATTCAAGCTAGTATTTTTAACAAGTCGTGTCAAGAATTTGGCTATCATGTTTCAAGCAAGCAAGTAATTACCCTTTCTCTGGTCACGCAATTCATGTCATGTCAAGTACGAGTCAAGTACAAGATTTGTGTGGAATGTCCAATCAAGCTAGTCATGCACTCGGTATAATGCCAGATACCTTATCATTCAACTCCCATGGGCACAAGTACTTTCGGGTGCTCCTCCCAGGACCAGATCGGGCCCTATATGCGCAGGCATTTATCATGTATATTTGACATCCACTCTTGTATATATGTATAGCCAATATGGAACTTCAACAATTTAAGCTTGTAGACACGTAGGATAACTTTGAGAAAATGGAGCCCAAAAATACGACATTGGACATAGATAGGCGATAACAACGGTACAATCACGATGAACGATGAAACTAGGTGGAATTAGGTTCCCTTAACTCGGGTACCATGACAAACAAGTATGGACATTCTTTATATAGAATTGAGGTCCACATGAACAGTATATCAAAGGTAAGATACCCTCATTCTTATTATAGAATTGAGGTCCACAAGAACATCAACAAATGGCATGATATCATCATCCCATTAAGAATTCTCATGATATACTCTTTGCATATCATAAGGGCCGGTATACCATGTTTTCTTTAGAGTGACATGGCATTCAATAGTGTAATGGGTTTTTAGGGTACAAGCAGCTCAGTCGACCTTGAGGGAATCCAAGGTACGAGGAGTCTTACGGAGGTCTCTATGACTAACTCGCTAGTCCAAAGGAACGGAATGTCCAATGGAGAGCTTGTATGTCAATGAGAATTGAGGGTGATCGATAAAACATCATGAAACGTGGGACTATACTCACGGAGTGGAGATATAGTGCCGATATACATATATATAGATATACTGAAACCATCGGTTATCAGAAACAAGCAAAAACATTTTTACAGGAAAATAACGACTTAAGTAAAGTCACTACTCAAGTAATTAACGCCTTAGATAAGGGCGTTTATCTATTTACATTTTTGCAGGATTTCAATATTTCAGTATTTTACTAAAAACGCGCCCTGGTAAGGGGCGCTTAATTACAAGTTGACGACGTATGCAATGGTCGTTCATTCTTTACTTCTATTTTTGCAGAATATATATTTTCAGTAATTTATCAAAAACACGCCCTGGACAGGGGCGTTACTTTTCAATTCACGTCCTGAACAGGGGCGTGGGTCAAGTGAGAGACGACCTATACAGGGTCGTGTATTTCAAGAATTTACAATTTTTCAAGTATTGAAATTTCCAAAAAATGAGATATGGTCATGACAGGATAATATCAGGATTAATGATCATGCACTGATTTCGAATCATGTTTAAGTAAATATTGGACTAATTAACATGGGTAATTATCAGGTAATTAAATTGACGTCTGTGTACAGGGCGTCAAATCTTTTGAATTGACGACCTTGTCAGGGTCGTTTATTTAAATAGCGCCCTAGTCTGGGTCGCGTATAATATTAGCGCCCGTGGAAAGGGCGTTTCCTTCCAACAATAGAAACATTTAAAGCTCTCAAAAACTATATGCATGAACTAATATATATGGTTTAACATAGTTATTATGGTGATTTGGGCTACAGTGCTTGAGAAAACCTACCTTGATAGTTGATCTGGAGATGAACGGATGCAGGTTCATGGGAAAACGATACTCTGTTTATAAACAGTCTTTTGAAGCTTTCGATCTTAATAGCAGCAAGGGGTAGTAAGAGGTTGCAGATGAAGAACCCTCAATTCTTCAGTAGGTTATGATGACTTCCCTACAGCGAAATAAGATGAAGAAACATTAGTTTTTCTTCATAATACTTACTGAAGGTAGAGGAAAGAAGAACTTACCATTTTGTTCTTCACAACGTTAATCTTCTTAACCTGTAAGAAGAGAAGAAGACGAACAACCTGTTAATGTTCTTCATGCCATCGTAAACATAAAAGAAGAAGAAAGAACCTTGGTTCTTCACCTACCGTAGAATAGTCCGAACGCCAAATAGCGTTCTCGGTTCAAGCAGTAGGTTATTTATAGGATTTAGGTGAACCTAATAGAGTTAGTGTTCGATTGGAAGTAACACTTCCATGATAGAGTTATTACTACATTTGAACTCTTTCTCATAGTTATCAACTTACCCTGGATAGACTCCTGGGTCGAACGAAACTCGAACTGAATTAACGACCTAGGTCAGGGCGTCGAATTTAAATTGACACCTTGTCAAACGTCGTTTCTTGTTGAAACGCGTCCACGCAAGGGACGTTACGCTAACCTGCCATTTTTATTTATTTTGGTCGTTTGAAATTTGACGCCATGATGTGTGGTCGTCCTTTCTTCAAAACACGCCTTAGGTAAGGGCGTTTTATTGTAAAGTAGCGCCTTTATCTGAGGCGTTATTTTCATCAGGGTTTAATTATTTTTATTCTAAGCTCTTTCGTTTATTTATTAAATCTTTTAATCTATTTTGATTTATTTTTATTTATCAGTGTTGCTACACCCTCCCCCACTTAAAAAGAATTTGGTCCCCAAATTCCATATCATACATTTACATATGGAGAGTGTAGAGTATGTACCTTCTAAAATAAGTCTGGAAATCGCTTCATCATAGATTTCTCGATCTCCCATGTAGCTTCTTGTTCTGAATTCTTATTCCATTGTACTTTTAGCATGGGAATAACCTTATTCCTTAGGGTACGTACTTCTCGATCTAAGATCTTCATAGGCTTCTGTTCATTCGTGAGATCCTTCTGGATTACTAGGTCTCCGTGTTCGATAATATGTGATGGATCATGCACATACTTCTTCAACATAGATATGTGGAACACATTATGTACTTCGGACAATTGAGGTGGCAATGCGATGCGATAAGCAACCTCGCCAACTCTTTCTAGTTTCTTAAAAGGTCCGATAAATCTTGGTGTAAGCTTGCCCTTAACACCAAATCTTCGTATTCCACGTCCAGGCGATATCTTGAGAAATACATGATCTCCAACTTAGAATTCAAGATCTCTTCTTCTTGTGTCAGCATAAGCCTTTTGTCTAGACTGAGCAACTTGTAGTCTTTCTTTGATCAATTGTATCTTCTCGGTAGTGTCCCTTACCATTTCTGGACCTAACAGTTGTTTCTCTCCAACTTCGTCCCAGCATAAGGGTGATCGACAACTCCTTCCGTATAAGGCTTCAAAAGGTGCCAGTTGTATACTTGCCTGGTAGCTATTATTATATGCAAATTCGACCAGAGGCAAGTGATCATGCCAGTTTCCATCAAAATCAGTAATGCATGCTCTTAGCATATCTTCGACTACTTGATTGGTTCTCTCGGTCTGACCATCCGTTTGAGGATGAAAGGCTGTACTAAAGTTAAGTCTCGTCCCCAACGAATGTTGTAGTCCCTTCCAAAAATGAGAAGTAAAACGGAGATCTCTGTCAGACACGATTGAAATAGGAATATCATGTAATCTGACTATTTCCTTGATGTATAGTGCAGCTAAGACATCAACTGACCATCGACTCTTGATTGGCAAGAAATGCGCTGATTTAGTCAATCGATCAATGATAACCCATATTCCATCATGTCCTCTTTTTGATTTAGATAAACCCATGATGAAATCCATACCAATATCCTCCCACTTCCATTTAGGGATATCTAGAGGATGTAGCTTTCCAGCAGGCTTTTGGTGTTCCGCCTTGACTTGTTGGCACGTGAGACAGCGTGATACGTAGTCCGCTATTTCTCTTTTCATGTTGGGCCACCAAAAATTTCTTTTTACATCTTGGTACATCTTGGTAGATCCAGGATGAATCGTATACCTTGACCTATGAGCTTCATCTAAGACCTTCTTCTTCAATTCTGGGCAGTCCGGTATACAAGTTCTATTCTTGAACATTAATCTTCCATCAGAAGCTAATTGGAAATCCGATTGTCCATCTAATCTGCCCTTGATTTCTACTAATGTAGGATCATCATTCTGAAGTGCTTGTATTTCAGACAATAAATCTGACTGTATGCTTACATGAGATAATGTGACACATCTAGGGTCCGTGTCCATGCTTATATTGAGTTCAGAGAATTGTTCCAGCAATTTCCATTCTTGAATCAGACAATTGGCTAACAGTGCTCTCGGCTTTCGACTAAGGGCATCTGCTACATGATTACCCTTTCCGGGATGATATTGTATATTGAAGTCGAAGTCCTTGAGATATTCCAGCCATCGTCTTTGCCTCATATTTAGTTCCTTCTGTGAGAAAAGATATTTGAGACTTTTGTGATCGGAGTATACAGTAAACTGTACTCCATAAAGATAATGTCTCCATATTTTGAGTGCAAATACTACCGCGGCCAATTCTAAGTCATGGACGGGGTAGTTCTCTTCATGCTTCTTTAATTGACGAGAAGAGTAGGCTATAACCTTCCCTTGTTGCATTAGAACACACCCGAGGCCAATGCCAGAAGCATCCGTGTATACCTCGAACTTTTCTCCTTCAATTGGTAATGCTAAGATAGGAGCTGTAGTAAGATGATCCTTGAGAGTTTGGAAGCTTCTTTCACATTCCTCACTCCATTCATAACGGATCTCCTTGCGAGTTAACCTCGTAAGTGGCACGGCGATTTTAGAGAAATCCTTGATGAATCGCCTGTAATAGCCGGCAAGACCTAAGAAACTCCGGATCTCGCTAGCATTGGTCGGTCTTTCCCAGTTCCTTACAGCTTCAACCTTTGATGGGTCTACAGACAAGCCATCCTTTGATATAACATGTCCGAGAAAAGTCACTTCTTCAAGCCAGAATTCACACTTGCTAAGTTTTGCATATAATTGGTTTGTCCTCAATATTTGTAATGTAATCCTCAAATGTTCCTCATGCTCTTCCTTGGTCTTGGAATAAATCAATATATCATCAATAAAGACCACCACGAATTGATCCAAATAAGGCCTGAATATACCATTCATTAACTGCATAAAGGCAGCAGGGGCATTCGTTAGTCCGAAAGGCATAACAACAAATTCATAATGGCCATACCTGCTTCTGAATGCGGTTTTATGAATATCCTCATCCTTGATTCTTAGTTGGTGATATCCGGACCTAAGATCAATTTTGGAAAAGTACATGGATCCTGAAATTTGATCAAACAATTCATCGACTCTCGGCAGTGGATACTTGTTCTTGATAGTGAGATGATTCAACTGTCGATAGTCGACGCATAACCTCATAGATCCGTCTTTCTTCTTTACAAATAATACAGGCGCTCCCCACGGGGAAGTACTTGGTCTAATGAATCCTTTCTTAATGAGTTCCATCAATTGCTCCTTTAATTCCTTGAGTTCAGCAGGTGACATCCTATAAGGTGCCTTTGACACTGGACCAGCACCAGGGACTAAATCAATGGTGAAGGCCACTTCTCTTTGCGGGGGTAATCCCGAAAATCTTCCGGAAACACGTCCGAAAATTCTTGTACTACTGGAATGTCTTCTAGCTTAATCTCCTTAGCTTCTTTAACTGTGACAAATGTGAGGAAAGATGCACATCCTTTCCTGATGAGCTTGCTAGCTCGGAGAGCTGAAATAATAGGGGATTTGCTCCGCCTCTTGGGGCTAGTAAATATTAGTTCTGAAAATTCCTTGAATGTAACCTTACTATTGCGGCAATCAACCGTTGCCTGATACTTGGATAACCAATCTGCCCCTAGTATAACATCATACTCTTTCAGATCTAAACATATGAGATCAATAGGGAGATTTCTACCCTGAACTAATACTTCGCAGTTTTGGTAATGATGTGTAATATCAGTCTCATCATCCAGAGGAGTAGACAAAACTAACTTTATCCATTCCGGTTCTAGGGGTAATGGGTCAGCAAACTTCTTAGAAACAATAGAATGCGATGCACCAGTATCAATTAAGACATATGCATTCCTGGAACAAACTTTCAATGTACCTTCCACTAAGCCGCCTCCTTCTACTTGCTCGGTCTCCTTGATTGCATGAAGACGAGCGTTCTTGGTTACTGGGCGCTTTCCGTCAACGGCTTGATCGTTAAGTAATGGGCAATCGGGAATCCGATGCTCACGACTCCCACAACGGAGACATGCTCCTAGTTTCCTCCAGCATTCTTCTGCTCTATGGCCCGCCTTATCACAATGCTTGCACACTGTATTTGAAGGGGTAGTGGTGATAGAGAAGGGCTTGGTCTTCTTAGACTTCTGATCTTGTGAGGACGTACCTCCATTGCTAGGCCTTTTCTTGAAGTTGGGTTTAAAGGAACCCGAACCTGTAACTTGTTCCTTCTTATCCTTACCACGAATCCTATCAGACAGTTCCGTGGCATCTTCTAATAGTTGAGCTCGGCGTACTATCTCCGAGTAGACTTGAATGTCCATCGGCGCCAGTTGAGTAATAGCTTGGGGCCTGAGCCCATTAAGAAACCTCCTAGCTTTCATTTTCTCGGTGCTAACTAGATGCTTAGCATACCGAGACAATCTAGAGAATTGGGCCTCATACTCGGCCACTGACAAGGATCGTTGTTTTAATGCGGCAAACTCTGCAGCCTTCTTTTCCTGAACTCGGTCCGAGAAATATTTCGCGTTGAAGTGTTCAACGAATTCTTCCCACGAAACCTAATCTTGATTTATAGTAGCCTCTATTGATTCCCACCAGCATCTAGCATCCCTTTCTAACTGAAAAGTAGCTAATAAAACTGTATCCTGATCCGTGCATTGCATAACACGGAATGTACGTTCTATCTCCCTAATCCAGTGTTCAGCGTCATCTGGATCAGTAGAACCCGTGAACTTGGGTGGGTTCATGTTCTTGAAAGTCTGGTGGAGACTTCCTGCTCGTTGTCCACCTCCTTGTGCTACTTGTTGCAGCACTTGAGTCATGCCTTGAAGGGTACGCTGCATGTTGCACCATTGAGCACGTTCGGCAGCCATTATCCTACAATTACAATAACTAGATTAATATGTGCTTGTATTTAATGACTCATATACTATGTTAACTTTAACCCTTGGTTCTACCCAATCTCACTGGTTGAAGGTTAAAACTTATCCTTGGACTTGGGTTTTCCTAGGAATTGAATACCCTAGGCTCTGATACCACAAAAACTGTCACGCCCCGAGCGCGGAAGATACTCGGATATGCGCGACGAGTTTATATCAATCATGTCAATCAGAGTAGTAGTGTATTCGACACCAAAACAGAGATGCGCAAAAGTAAAGATAACCCAATCCTTTATTTCATAATTGATAGACTATTACAAATCCAATACTCTATTCAATTAAAAAGGAAAAGTACATAGTTGACTCAAGAAAATAGGAAAAAGACTAGATGACACTTGGAAAAGCTCTAGCTCTTTCACTCTTGACTTTCCCCATCAGATTGACCTTCTTCGTCGGACTTACCTGAAAAGTAAGGGACAAACACGGAGTGAGCGAACGCTCAGTAGGAAATTATATCTCAAGCGCTAGCAAGGGGTTTAAATAATTACATCTTTCATGAATGTACTATAGCTATGCATGCTCGCATAAAACGACAAGATAGAGAGAGAAGTTATCAATAAGACAGCAAGATGAACTAGTCATGAGCTTTCAAGAAAAGATAACAAGATATTCAAGCTAGTATTTTTAACAAGTCGTGTCAAGAATTTGGCTATCATGTTTCAAGCAAGTAAGTAATTACCCTTTCTCGGGTCACGCAATTCATGTCATGTCAAGTACGAGTCAAGTACAAGATTTGTGTGGAATGTCCAATCAAGCTAGTCATGCACTCGGTATAATGCCAGATACCTTATCATTCAACTCCCATGGGCACAAGTACTTTCGGGTGCTCCTCCCAGGACCAGATCGGGCCCTATATGCGCAGGCATTTATCATGTATATTTGACATCCACTCTTGTATATATATATAGCCAATATGGAACTTCAACAATTTAAGCTTGTAGACACGTAGGATAACTTTGAGAAAATGGAGCCCAAAAATACGACATTAGATATAGATAGGCGATAACAACGGTACAATCACGATGAACGATGAAACTAGGTGGAATTAGGTTCTCTTAACTCGGGTACCATGACAAACAAGTATGGACATTCTTTATATAGAATTGAGGTCCACATGAACAGTATATCAAAGGTAAGATACCCTCATTCTTATTATAGAATTGAGGTCCACAAGAACATCAACAAATGGCATGATATCATCATCCCATTAAGAATTCTCATGATATACTCTTTGCATATCATAAGGGCCGGTATACCATGTTTTCTTTAGAGTGACATGGCATTCAATAGTGTAATGGGTTTTTAGGGTACAAGCAGCTCAGTCGACCTTGAGGGAATCCAAGGTACGAGGAGTCTTACGGAGGTCTCTATGACTAACTCGCTAGTCCAAAGGAACGGAATGTCCAATGGAGAGCTTGTATGTCAATGAGAATTGAGGGTGATCGATAAAATATCATGAAACGTGGGACTATACTCACGGAGTGGAGATATAGTGCCGATATACATATATATAGATATACTGAAACCATCGGTTATCAGAAACAAGCAAAAACATTTTTACAGGAAAATAACGACTTAAGTAAAGTCACTACTCAAGTAATTAACGCCTTAGATAAGGGCGTTTATCTATTTACATTTTTGCAAGATTTCAATATTTCAGTATTTTACTAAAAACGCGCCCTGGTAAGGGGCGTTTAATTACAAGTTGACGACGTATGCAATGGTCGTTCATTCTTTACTTCTATTTTTGCAGAATATATATTTTCAGTAATTTATCAAAAACACGCCCTGGACAGGGGCGTTACTTTTCAATTCACGTCCTGAACAGGGACGTGGGTCAAGTGAGAGACGACCTATACAGGGTCGTGTATTTCAAGAATTTACAATTTTTCAAGTATTGAAATTTCCAGAAAATGAGATATGGTCATGACAGGATAATATCAGGATTAATGATCATGCACTGATTTTGAATCATATTTAAGTGAATATTGGACTAATTAACATGGGTAATTATCAGGTAATTAAATTGACGTCTGTGTACAGGGCGTCAAATCTTTTGAATTGACGACCTTGTCAGGGTCGTTTATTTAAATAGCGCCCTAGTCTGGGTCGCGTATAATATTAGCGCCCGTGGAAAGGGCGTTTCCTTCCAACAATAGAAACATTTAAAGCTCTCGAAAACTATATGCATGAACTAATATATATGATTTAACATAGTTATTATGGTGATTTGGGCTACAATGCTTGAGAAAACCTACCTTGATAGTTGATCTGGAGATGAACGGATGCAGGTTCTGGGAAAAACGATACTCTGTTTATAAACAGAGTCTTTTGAAGCTTTCGATCTTAATAGCAGCAAAGGGTAGTAAGAGGTTGCAGATGAAGAACCCTCAATTCTTCAGTAGGTTATGATGACTTCCCTACAGCGAAATAAGATGAAGAAACATTAGTTTTTCTTCATAATACTTACTGAAGGTAGAGGAAAGAAGAACTTACCCTTTTGTTCTTCACAACGTTAATCTTCTTAACCTGTAAGAAGAGAAGAAGACGAACAACCTGTTAATGTTCTTCATGCCATCGTAAACATAAAAGAAGAAGAAAGAACCTTGGTTCTTCACCTACCGTAGAATAGTCCGAACGCCAAATAGCGTTCTCGGTTCAAGCAGTAGGTTATTTATAGGATTTAGGTGAACCTAATAGAGTTAGTGTTCGATTGGAAGTAACACTTCCATGATAGAGTTATTACTACATTCGAACTCTTTCTCATAGTTATCAACTTACCCTGGATAGACTCCTGGGTCGAACGAAACTCGAACTGAATTAACGACCTAGGTCAGGGCGTCGAATTTAAATTGACGCCTTGTCAAACGTCGTTTCTTGTTGAAACGCGTCCACGCAAGGGACGTTACGCTAACCTGCCCTTTTTATTTATTTTGGTCGTTTGAAATTTGACGCCTTGATGTGTGGTCGTCCTTTCTTCAAAACACGCCTTAGGTAAGGGCGTTTTATTGTAAAGTAGCGCCTTTATCTGAGGCGCTATTTTCATCAGGGTTTAATTATTTTTATTCCAAGCTCTTTCGTTTATTTATTAAATCTTTTAATCTATTTTGATTTATTTTTATTTATCAGGGTTGCTACATTTGGGACTTTTGATCTCCACTTCTCCTAGCCGGCCAGAAGACTTGGGCCTCGTGGTAGGGAACTGTGAAACCTTGAAAAACGTGTAGAGACACAGAAAGAACACCCAGATTAGCCCTTTGAAGAGTGTAATAACTATAATGAAAGAAAACTTGAAAACATGCAAAAGGAAAGGGGAATACCGGGGGTTGTGTTTTTTTAACCCCTATGGGGCGTTTGAAAAGATGGGAGGAGGTTTTAAAATGATGCAAAAGAGTGAAGAACGTGAGAGAAGAGGAGGGGAAGATGCTTTGATGCTGATGAGGGGGAAAGAGAACCGAAAACACAAGAAAACACTAAGACCCTTGGAACTTGATACTCCCTGGACTTAGGAGGCAGACGGACATGGGAAGCAGTTCTCCTTGGTTGGTTCTAGCTCCTGGGTGCGGCAGCACTTCGACGTGAACTCTAGAAATCTCCTCTTTAACCCATCAAGTCTAGGGTTCTATTTATAGACCCTCAAAGTCTAGGCTCGAGTTGGAGGGATAATGACTCAAAATTAGGCCAAAAACTAGATAATCCTTGAAGATAATACTCCCAAGAGTCCATAGAAACAAACGGGAGCTTCTAAGGATGTGCATTGAGGGAGAAATCATAGAATCAAACTCTCAATCCGGCCACGGCGTAGCAGAGAAAAGACAGTCAATTAGGACTCTCTGTCTAATGAAACGGCCTTACGATAAACCACCACATCCATTTGACGGCCGAAGTATGGACCGCCACCTAGCGTTATCCAACAACAGATAAGGTCAACAGGGGAAGTTTTTGTAATAAGGACTCTGCATGCTGGTGGCGGTCGAAGGTTCACGCGCCAGAAGCATATGACAGTCCCACGATAAATCGGTAGAGCGTAACGGATAAGATAAAATAAGGCCTGAGGATGGTTGTTGGCTTTTGGACTATGGTGTCAGCAAGCGGTCGAAGGAAGGAGCGCTACACATCAGCAAACGCACCAGGGATAGGCCGCTAGAGACAATGGGGTGGTAAATATTATGATGGCTCGCTAAGCTTCATCCAGCGGACAAAGAATGAGGAGTGAGACCCAACCAAGGAGAGGTGACCCAAGAAATAGGCCTCAAAACTGACCAAGAAGGCCTAGTAAGGGTGAACAACTCGGAGCAGCATAAAGATGAGCAAGGAAATGACTGATGCAGGACGGACAGGGGGACCGACTCTAAGTGATGCGGACCTCGGACTCTAAATGTAGACGCGACCAGCAACATATGAACAACGGAGACACTTTGGCCCGACACTAAGAGTTCCTATGGGCTATACGTCGCTAACAGAAACACAAGCTCACTCGTCGTCCCAAGCGGGGGAAAGCGTGGATCCGCGCGGTTGAGAAACCGGCAGAGTCAAGGGTGGTCGACTCACTTTCATGCTCAGACCGAGCCACGGGACGGGTCACTCTTTCGCTCACAGCGGTGACATGAACTTACGGGCTAGGTTCCTAACGCACTCAAACAGCGGCATATGACGACATACTAAACTAGCAAATGTAACGCCAAGAAGTAAGAGCGTTACCTCCACGCTCCCGGCGTGGGGAAGACAACCCCGGCCAAATCCGTACTCCCGGTTAACAAATATTACAGCGGTACAAAGTTTTGACCCACTCCATGTAGAGAGGTAACAAGTCACATGTGGGGCCCGGGAGTAACGGGAAGTGGGTTGATGGGCAGCATCTTGATGTCGCTCCGTCGGTGCCGAAACCCACGTTTTGGTGCTGTCCGGACGGCGCGATCTGTGGGTTCGTAGGGACCACGTGCTGCTCAGTCCTCCGGACCTGGCGGGGTGGGTCCCGCTGTGATGGTGACACCTGGTGGCGCTCTCTCCTGGATGGCGGCCGGGCTGGAACACCGGTCGGAGGCCGGGTGACTCCGATCTTCACTTGTCGGAGTGGCTGTCCACGGATCTGCAACTTCTGTTTTACAGCGCGCGACCCGGCGAGATCTGTTACTGCGATCAGCACCGACGTCAGATCGGCACAAAACCAGCGCCGTTGGAACGCTGACTCGAATTCCTTCGACCCTCTGTGACCCCTGGAATTTCTTCGGGGCCGTAATTTTGATGGCAGATTTTACAATAGGGCTATGCTCAATCTCAGATCTGGTCAGATAGACTGAGATGTGACTGAGAACCAGCGTTGACCGCAATGTAAACCTCCAAATTAGATGTTAAGCTCTTCAAGAAAGTTGTAGAGGGGAGAGAGAGGAGGACGGGAATAATTTTTTTAAAGGATTTGGTGGAGATTTGGATGGGAAAAAGTATTTTATAGCACCGGGTGGTCGGATCTAGACAGCAGAGATAGAACTGATTTTTGGATATGACAGTGATTTTTTAAAATAGGTAGGGGACTCTAGAAATTCCAAGAAAATTCGTGGATGAAGGATTAGTTGGACAGAACCCCCAATAAAAATATCAAGTCATTCAGACTAGGGTAAGGTGGGTTCATGAATGATCTATTTGATTTCTAGAAAATTGGACAGACTGCAGGCAGATCTAGAAGGAGGGGGAGAACAAAAATGGAAAAATGGAATACAAATGCTAGAAGCTCCACCAATTTTTCTGGGATGTGGGTTGAACCTCTAGAACGCACCCTGAAAGTTTGGGCTCCAAAATATCTCGATGTTGAGAGCAGAGATTCTGAGATCAAGGGGCTATCCTGGGTGGACAGAACTCCGGTGATGATGGCGGTGGTGCGATGGCGGCACGATGGCGGCGGCGGCGACGACGATGATCTTCACACCTGATAGATGAGGCTTCACACCTCTGATTCACAGCCTTCCCAGCTGCAGAAGGGAGAGAGAGGAGAGAGAGAGAGGGGCGGCCCTTGCTCCTTTGGAGGAAATTCTAATTTTTTTTGCATTAATGCTAAGTAAACCACAAAATACAAGGTATATATAGAAAGTGTAAAAAGACCTAAACTAACCTCATATCTAAATTAGGGGAGGGGTAAAAGTGGGAGTTCACATTTAATTCCCCATGTGTTTTGACTCAATTAAAATAAAAATACAAAACCTATTAAACAAATATAAATGGGGATGGCATCTTGGACTTGAAGAGTTGGAATATTGGACTTTTTAATCCAATTGTCCCCTTGAATGGTCAAGCCATCTAGAAGCCTACCTTGGACCTTTGACCAGCCCCACATGGGACCTATGACTTAGGTGGACCAATGGGGAAGGAGATGAGGGGCCCCCACTGGACCTACGGGACTTTTACACAAAAACCTAAACATCCTTGGGGAATGACAAATTGGCTTATAAAGCGTGGAGCATAACAGTTGTAATTTTTGAAGCATGAAATGATAATGTAACTCGTCAAGTAATCCAGCTCCCAAACGGTCTAAGACAGAACTGCCATAAGGACCTTAACGGCCTAAGCATGAACCGCGAAGATACGTCAGTTCACATCCTTCGAGGAAAGGCCTCTGATGACAAAACGGTCGAATGTAGGACCGCCAGGAGGAGTGTGACGGTCTTACGATAGACCGCCAAGTTTCCTGAGCGTTCAAAAAACTAAACCGTTCGTTCTCCTCCTCATTTCTCTTGACACCCGTTTTATGACCAATAAGTTGGGTCATCTCCTTGTTCATTCTTTATGATGCTCCGAGTTGTTCACCTTTGTTGAGCCTTCTTGATCAGTTTGAGGTCCATTTCTTGAGTCATGTCTCCTTGGTTGACTCTGGTTCCTTGCCTTTTTTTCGTTGGACGAAGCTTAGCAAGCTTTCATTTTTTGGCACTCTATTATCTCTAACGGTCCTTTGATGGGGTGTTATAGTACTCTAACGCATCTACCCTGGTGCGTTACATTCTTCTAGAGTCCTTAAGCTTAAGGCTTCTTTCCAAAGCTTATCTTTTGCCTACCCGTTGAGTGTGACGGTCTATCGTGCGACCGTTACTTTGTTGTAACGCATCTACACTTGACCGTTACATCCATCCAGAGTCCAACATTTGAAAACTTTCCCATTGATCTTATCTTCTTAAGGGATAAGGTTGTGTGACGGTCTCTTCTTGGAGCGTTACATACCTGTGGCGGTCTATCGAGCAGTCGTTACATCTAACAGAGAGTCCTGCCAAGCCTGGTCTTTTCTCTGCTACTCCGTGACCGACTTGAGAGTTTGTTTCCTTAATTTCTCTTCCAAATCTGATCCCCAGAACCTTCTGTTTGTTTCTATGGACTCTTGGGAGTATTATCTTCAAGAGTTTGCTAAGAAACGTTCTCCTTTCTAGCTGGATTATCCTCAACTCGAACCTAGACTTTGAGGGCCTATAAATAGAACCCTTGACTTCATGGCTTGAAGAGGAGAAATATGGAGCTTGCGTCAAAGTGCTGCCGCATCCTGGAGCTAGAACCAACCAAGGAGAGCTGCCTCCCATGTCCAACTACTTCCAAAGTTTAGGGAGTATCAGTTTCAAGGGTTTAATTCAGTCAAGTCATTGTTCTTAGTGCTTCTCCCTCTTCTAAGCAATCATAGCATTGTCCCTCTCCATCTCCCACATTCTTTCATCGGTTGCATTCATTTAAAACATCCTCCTATCTTTTAAAACGCCCAGAGGGGTTTAAAAAAACAATCTCCCCGGTATTTCCCTCTCTTTTTGGCATGTTCATAAGTTCTTTGGATTATTGATACTACTTTGTGAAAGGGCTAATCTGGGTTATTTTTCTTGTGTCTTCCACTCTTTTACATGTTTACAGATTCCTTGGCGCGACGCCCAAGCTCTCTGGCATGCTGGAAAGCTTGGAGATCAAAAGATTCCCAACCTTATTATGCAGAAGCTCTGACGGTCCATCATAAGCGCGTTAGAGTGTTGTAGCGGTCTATCGTGAGACCGTCACAGTCCTGTGACGCACCATCCTTTGACCGTTACATCTGACGGAGCTGCAGTTTCCTGATTGTTTTCTCTCTCCCGTGGGCGGGTGCATCATCCTCCTATTCCAAGGTATTTATCAGGTCTTGGGCTTATTTTTACCTTGGTGGCGATCACATCTTTCCTTAGTTTGGGCATTAGCTTTCTATTTCACCATATCTCTTCTTTACTTTTGCTTGTTCCACCTCTACGGTGTGTTTTCTTTATTCTTTATTCCACGCTCCAACGTGTGTTTTTCTTTCCTTGCTTAGTTTAGTTTTGATTGAGATAGCATGCCCATGCTAGAGCTTGTTTTGGTTGCCTAGGTTCATGATTCGCATGTTCATAGGTTGATTGATTTCATTACTTGGCTCATTATCTACTCATAGTTGGCATCATAGCCCATCTTGCAAAAGAAGGGGCACATTAAAACCAACAGTTTTTTGGCGATCACGGTGGGACATCTAGTGCCAATCGTGCTTTGATCTCTGTTAAACCTGCTATCATCTCCTTGTCTTTGTTGTTCGCGTTTTCCCCGATTTTCCTTTTACCTCCTGTCGTTTCTGGTTCTCTGGCTCCTCTAACGGTCCTGCGTCCCCGCGTTACACTATTCTGACGGTCTGGTCTTCGACCGTCACACTTCTCTGACGCAGGGGTTATAGACCGTCACATTCTCCAGATAGGTACGCATCCCGATGTGCAGTTCGCTTTCACAGTTTTGCTGTGATTTTCATGCTTGGATGCTACTTGGTCTCTTCCTTGGTTGGTTCACATATTCATATCATTGTGTGCATAGTTGATTCTTAGATCTTATGCTAGAATTCGCATGCACCCCGGTGCACATAGGTTCATGCATATTTCCATACACTAGATTGCATTCTCCTACCTTAGTGCGTGGACCTCTCGTCTCCATATTCCTTGGGGCCGACTAGGAAAACACATCAGGGACCTCCATAAGTCCCCGTGAGCCGTGGATTCCCACACGGACACCGGGCCGGTTATACCTTTCCTACCCCGTGTCTAGGATTGCATAAGTGAAGGAGTGATTACATTTAGAGTCAACCAAGCCACACGTCCTTTCCTATTAGGAACCTACTGGTGGAGAGCACATCTTAATCAAGTCACTAAGGTTCTAAACGAAGAAATCGTAAAAACTTTGTTGCATCATCTAAGTAACTTGGTTGAATTTGAGTGTTGTCATCTCGTTTTCGCTTGCATCTTTGTCAAAGTTATCTAAGTTTGATCACTCATTGTGTGTTTTTGGTGTGTTGTTTACTATTTTTTATTCCAAGGATTTCCATTGCATGTGAAGTTGTCTTCGTCCATTAGAGTCACCTCCTAAGTCCAATTCCTTCTCCAAGTTCTACTCCAATCCGCTCTTCGAACCCATCATGGCTTCTTTCAATCCTCCCCGTTCCCAAGAGGAGTCTCTCCCTCAAGGGCTTCTTGAAAACCCTCCTAGGGTTGTCTCATTTTCGTCTGGAGAGGGCTCCGCCCCTCTTCCATCCTCCATTCCCATGGAGAGCGGCCAAACCACTCCTTCTTTTTCTCCTCCTTCTACTGGCTCCATTCTCCAAATGATGGCCCAGTTGGATCCGGCCCAACTCCAAGCTGTCTATCAGGCCATGTAGGGGTCCAATACCCCACCTCCCACGATGTCACAAGGCCAATCCAATCTTTCCATCGACCAGTCTAGAGTTGGTGGGCCCCCCATTCGGCCCATTCCAATTGATCTTACTCCGGTCCCACCATGGACCATTACCTTTTCTGGCATGGAAATGGGCCAATCTTCCGCTTCGGCCCAGCAGTTCTCTGATAAGGGAAAGTCTGCTCTCCCTTCTTTTGTTCAAGTGGATCATCACATGTCCAGCTCATCGGTGCCACAAGTCCTTGTTGGCCCTTCGGATTTCTTGCGCCCTCAGCAAGGGGTTGCCCAAGGCCCTTCTAATCTGGGTCAGTCTCCGGCCCAATACCCTTCTTATGGGCTTCCTACCTTGTCCGTTTATCCTTCTGCTCCTTCTTATGGGCTTCCACCTCCTACGACAGTCCATCCTTCTGCTCCTCAATTCCAACCTTCGTCTCTCACTACCCCTACTCCATCTAGGGAGCAGGAACTCCTTGACAAGTGGGCCGCCATGCAACAACAGCTTGATTTCCTCCAAAAATGGGTTGGCCCACAATCCTTGGCAGATGTTCCAGTTCCCAGCTTCCAAAACATCCGATTCCCTCCGTAATCCGAGCTCCCCAATTACCGCAAATATGATGGGAACGGCAATCCCTTTATTCATGTGAGGGACTTCTTATATGAGTCAGCCCAATTTCAATATGATGATCACCTTATGGCATATTTGTTCCACCGATCATTAGATGGTGTTGCACTGGAATGGTTCTACTCTCTGCCATTGGAGGACGCCGAAAGCTTCAAGATAGTGAAAGACAAGTTCATCCAGCGGTTCCAAGATAGAGTCGACCCAGAATATTCTTTCACAGATTTGGTGGCCAAAAAGATGAAGCCAGATGAAGAGTTCGCAACTTACGCTGACAGATGGAGGTAGATGGCCGCCAGGGTGCCAGGTCATATTCCAGAGGAAGAGAAGGTCAAGCTACTCATCTCCAATGCTACTCCGACCTTCCGCAACATTCTGGCCATGAATGATATAGCCAACATGCACCAACTCTATAGCCGAGCGCGGTTCATTCAAACACAGTTCAAGGACTCCCCCATCCACTCGCTCTTCAAGAATCAAAAGCCAAAATACCACAAGAAACCTCAGGGGCCTGTTACCGAAGGGGTTCAGACCAATGAACAAGTTCAAGCCGTTACCTTTCCCTTCCAAGCCGCACCCCTCCGCTTTCGCAAAACCCCCGCACTCCTCAAAACCCCGCACCACAGAACTTTCAACCCAATCCACAAAACTTTCAAAACCCTCCACCTTTCTTTGCCACACCGCAAAATACCTTTACTGCTCCACAACAACCTCTACAGCCTTCGCAATACCATAATGTCCCTCCACCCAACGGCTACAACAACAACAACAAGCGCCCGGCTCCTAAAAGGGCACAATACCCACCCCTGCCAGAAACCCTCACAGATATCTTCTCAGCTCTCATGCCAGTCAATGCTATACAACTCCCTCCGGAACTGCCCAACTGGAACCCGACCATTGATCAGATAAAGTACTGTATGTTCCACAGGCAGCCAGGACATACTATTGAAGAGTGTTTTCAGTTCAGGGATTTGGTCTATGACCTCTATGAAGGACAAAGGATTGATTGGTCTGAAATGCATAGGGCCATCACAGAAATCAAAGAGAAAAGAAGGCAGCCACCGAGGCAGCAAGTGTAGCAACAACAGGCACCGTAGCAGCAGCCGCAATAGCAACAGCAGCCGGTTCAAGACTTGGGGATCCATCAGAACCCAATGCCAAACCATCTTCCCACTCCGCAGCCTCAGCCACCGACGCCGGCCCAGGTCAATGTAGTTCAACCCCCGAACCCTGATGCCGGGTGGTCCTTTGATGATGACAGCTCTACGCCGCAAGTTATGGCCCTTCACCACAACTTCCGCATTCCTTCCACTCCTACCATCCTTACGCCTACATACCAAAACCCTCCTCCGCCTGCTACACCATTTGTCCTTCCATCTATTCCTACTCCACCGCCCACCTCTCACACATTACTCACCCCCGCTATCACCACACCTCCATCTAACCCTCCACTCATTACACCTCCGCCTACCTTGATATCCCCGCTTCCGCTCGCACCCGCTACCACCAACCCCTCACCTATCATCCTTTCCACCACGCCCTCTTCCGCACCACTCATCCACCCCACCGGGCCTACTAAGTCACTTATCTTGGGCCCATCTGAGGCCGCGGTAGCCTATAACTTCGCCCTGCGGAGCGGGCGCATGTTTCACCTCAATTTTCCTTCTACCTCCAATCCCCAGTCTTCCCAACCGGCTGCTGAGCAGGAAGAAACCGAGCCATTGTCGGGTACCCAATATGATCTGCTACATCACCTTGATAGGATGCCCACTAAGATATCAGTGCTGGAGCTTATCAAAAGATCTACCCTTCACCAAGATGCTCTCAGGGATTTTCTTCAGAAGGTGATGGTTAGTGAAGATATGGCAGTTGACAACTTACCTACCGCACCGGCAACAATCTCCAAGGGGCCAGCTATTACCTTCTCTGAAACCGAGCTAGCACCACCGGAAGCTCGGCAAATGCCGCTTTGCATCACTATTATTCTAAACAAAGTCAGTATTGATGCGGCACTAGTTGATACAGGGGCTTCTATCAATGTGTGCCCACTCAGCACCCTCAGGGCCTGCAATATACCAGAAGAACTTCTACGCCCGACCCCCACGACTATAGCTGCATATGACAACTCAAGGAGAGCATGTCATGGGGTGGTCACCATTCAAGCTGAGCTTGGGTCTCTTACTATGTCCATTGAATTTTATGTATTAGACATTCACCCTATGTTCAAGGCTATCCTGGGTCATCCGTGGATCGATACTCTCAGTGCCGTGCCATCCACCGCACATCAATGTCTTAAATTCCCTTTTCAAGGGAGGGTGGTCAAGGTAAAAAGCTTATCCACGATCCAGTCTGTAAAAGCCATTTTAGAGCAGATTTTTCCCACATTGTGGCCCAGCAGTCGGCCTGTTATTTCTATGCTAGATTTGGATTTCCCTTGGGCTTATGCACCACGCAAGCCCGTCACTACACCTGTCAGTATCAAGGTGAAACCCTAGATCCGAGATTCCAAGGGTTGGGATATCATATTGAAGCTAGTTTATCAACCGGGGAGAGGCCTCGGTGCACAGTTACAGGGGCGTACTAAGCCAGTACCCAAAGGAAGAAAGATGAGCAGGTGTGGTCTCGATTATCGGGAGACCGCATTATCGATTTTGGGCGATTCAGGGCCACTTACATGGGACTATCGTCGACACTTTGTCAAAGGTCCTCTCTAGCCGGGCACCCTAAATTCACAGCTGGCACAGTCGGAAAAGGAAGATATAGCTTGCACAATCGCCAGTCCACCTCTGCTACCAAAAGGGCATGTTGATGATATGCCAGATTTCAGTCAGTCAGTTGCCAGGATGTTTAGCAAACCAGATGGCCATGGTCAGAGGATGAATCAAGAAACCCGGCTTGTTCAGTGGAGGCCGAAGAAACCAATTTCCTATCTGCAAGAAAAGGGGAGCTCACCTGTCATCGTTTCTTGGTCTCCCTCCCACCTCTCATCAATCTTTCAACAATTGGAGTCCATACCCCATTCACCCCCAATTATGGTCAATCCGTATTGCACGGAAAGACCACTTGAAATCTTGTTTGTCCCATGTGCATGTGGACGCTGCCCACCCATTGATCTGTCAACTCTATTCACTCCTCCGTCCTCCACCACCCCACTCCACGAGATGTGGTTTCGATCCTCTGACCCATTCTTCGATTGCATATTCCCCGAGTTGTTCCCCATGCAACTCCCTCCTCCTCTATCCTGCTGTATGATCTCCACTAATCTCCAAAAAAAACGTCAAATTTGAAACGGAGGTTTCAGTGGAAGATTATGCTACCTTGTCTCCATCATCCTCCCAGGGGCACGAGTCCCCTGCTCCTTCCTTTCCACTAGATTTCCTTTCTCCTAGGCTAGGCGTAGGGTCCGTCGAGTCTAGAGAAGTAGAGCCAGTTAGAACTAGAGAAGTAGGGTCCTCTTCTAGGTCATCCAATCCTTCCAAGCTTGAGCCGCCCCCGCTTGCGCGTTCTTCCAAATATATTCCTGATAGGTTCTTGCAGGATCTAGCTCAGCGATGTCATGCTCTTTTGAAGTGTCCAGAGTTCGTCGCTACGGCAATCATGATAGAAGATGAAGAGGAAATAAAAGGGGTATAGAGCGATGACGGACTCGGTGTCTATGAAGTCTTGGATGAGAAAGACCCGATTGATGATGAGGACAGCAACGTAGATGACACTACCGATCTGTATGCGCAAGGATTAAAGAGATTCGACGAGCCATCATCGGTAGTGGATGAACCTACGAAGGAAAAAAACTTGGGAACGGAAGAAGACCCAAGGCCCATCATTATTGCCGCTAATCTCCCTCCGCAAGTGGAAAAAGATCTAGTCAAGGTTATGAGGGAGTATAGTGATTCTTTTGCCTGGTCTTACGAGGACATGCCGGGTCTTGACCCCTCTTTAGTGGAACACCGTCTCGTGCTTAAACCAGGGGCAACGCCCGTAAAACAGAGGTCGAGAAGATTTCACCCCCACATGGCCTTAAGGATTAAGGAAGAGGTCAATAAATTGTACAAGGCCAAGTTCATTAGAGTCGTCTTATATCCCCAGTGGGTGGCGAACATAGTCCCTGTTATCAAGAAGGATAGAAAGGTGCGAATTTGCATCGATTTCAGATGTCTTAATAAAGCATGTCCCAAAGATGACTTCCCGCTGCCTCACATAGACGTCCTGGTCGATAACACTGCCGGGTACGAAGCTTTGTCATTCATGGACGGTTACCCAGGTTATAATCAGATTCGTCTCGCTCCGGAGGATCAAGAGAAAACTTCCTTCACCACGCCCTGGGGCACGTACTGCTACGTGGTTATGCCGTTCGGCCTGAAGAACGCAGGTGCCACCTATCAGAGGGCAATGATGGCCATTTTCCACGACATGATGCACATTTACATGGAATCCTACGTGGATGACATCTTGGTGAAATCAAGAACCAAAGAAGAACACCCCTCTATCCTGGCTAAGGTGCTGCAAAGAACTAGGGAGTACAAGCTGAAAATGAATCCGAAGAAGTGTGTTTTTGGAGTCTCTTCAGGGAAGTTGCTAGGCTTTATAGTTAGCAAACGGGGGATCCAGATTGATCCTAATAAAGCAAAGGCCGTCATGGACATGCCTCCGCCAAAAAACATTACGGAACTTCGAGGATTGATTGGCAGACTGCATGATGGGGGCATCAAAAGCTATACGGGTGGAACGTATTTGTGTGTTATGACTTGTATGGGATTGTACTTGTGTATTTGTTTCATTTCTTTCATTTGGGCTCCTTGTAAGGCTTATAACAAGCCAATGGGCCACTTGTAATGTAAAGTCCATGGCTAGGTTGCCATTAGTAGAGTCCATTAGAAGCCTAGTTCATATTGGACCTTAATAACCACTTAAGGCCCAAGTGGGCTTTCTCCTCTCATGGACCACCAAGACTTGGAAGGCCCAAGTCTAGACATGGGTTATTGGACTTGAGTGGTTGGCCTTGGACCAGCCTAGGCCCATGAGAAGCCCATGAAGGGGGGCGCCCTCTTCCTTGTCTTATTAGGCTTGGTAGGTGTGATTTAGGTAGAGTTTGAATAGAAATGGTCAAGTTTGAATAGAAATGGTCAAGTTAGATTAAAAAAATCTATTAGGTGTGTTTTTCACATTGCATCCCAGCCCTCCATTCCCCATCCCTAGATCCAAGGGTCTACAATTGATTTGATGTGAATCATATATAAGGTTGTATTTTCATTTAGAAATCAATGAAAAGAAGAGAAAATTCCATTTGGAACAAGAAGCTTGCACCCCTTTCCTCTCTCATAGAGTTCTCCTCTCAACCCCTCTGCAATTCTAGAGTGGATCTAGTTTCTATCTCCCCCTCTCAACCTCTGATCTTCACCGGTGCCGCCGCCGCCGCTGTTCGTGCCGCCTTCGAGCCGCCGCGAATCCGTCTTTGGTTTTCTGTCCTACTGGACAGAGGTGTCTTCCCAAATATCCTGCTACCAGCCACGACCTCTTCGTGGTTTGTAATTTTTATGGTGTGTTCCTATCTTCCATCCCATCATCCACAAAAAACTTCAGGTCGAAAATCCTTATTTGATATTTTTGCAATTTCGGTCTTCAATCACTCCCAGATCTATCCTGTCTCTATCTATAGTGACGGTAGCTCTGAGTTTCCCATCTCCGACCTTATTTTTTTATTTTATTTAGGGCTACCAATTTTACTGAGAGTTCTATCTATCATCTCCTACATCCACCATTTTTCTTGATTTTTGATCCGCCCTCTATCCATTTTTCAAAATTCGTGTTCTATCTCTGCTACAGTGCTTTCAGCCAAGTTCTAGATCCGACCACCTTCCAGTTCAAAAATCTGAAAAAATCACAGCCACTTCCAAACCCTTCATACAAAATAGTCCCGATTTTTTAGCTTGATTCCCTACAACTTTTCTGAAGACACCACTTCCGATTCGGACGTTCACATATTGGTCAAAGGATGTTCTCAGACAAATTCTCTGTAGATCTGAGAGTCCGGTCACTGTACAACAGTAACTCAAAAATTCATTAAGGCTGAAATCTGTGCAGATCCAGACCATATCGCCAGGCCTAGGTTGAAGTATTTGAAGATAGCTTTCCAATGGCACTAGTTTCGTGTCGATCCGACATCAGGGCTAATCGCAGCGTCTATTCTCGCCGGAGCGCGCGCTGAAAACCAGAAGCTGCAGATCCGTGGCCGGTTATTCCGACCGGCGCCGAACGGAGCCGCCCGGCCTCCAGCCGACGAACCAGCGTGCCGCCAGCCCAGGGAGCACTTCCCTACGTGTCCCCACTACAGCGGTGCCACCGGGTCCCACACGGCCCCTCCGGACAGCACGTGGGCCCCACCGTCACTAGTTCGGGTGTTGCAGAATCAACTCGAGAAGCCGCCCGTCAACCCGAATTCGGTCCTCCCGGGCCCCATTGTGTAGCCCTTTACCTCCCTGCGTGGAGTGGGTAGCGAGTTTTATTACTGTAATACTGTGTATTATTGTTCTAGGAGTACGAGTTTCGGCCGGGCCCGTCATCCCCACGCCGAGCGCGTGGAGGTATCGTTCTCGCTCCCTACACTCGGCAGTTGCTTATTTTCATATATACTTATGTATGCCACTGTTAGAGAGCATGTTCTAGGATCGTAGCTCGCTTTATATTTATATCACCGCTGCTGCGATAGAGAGCGTTACCGTCCCGTGACCCGATCCGGGCACAAGTGAGAGCCGACCACCCTAGCTCACTGCCGGTTTCTCAACCGCGCACGTCCGACGCTTCCCTCATTAAGGGACATCCGCGAGCTTGTCATGTCCGTGTCTCGTCCCGCATCAATTTGGTATCAGAGCGAGTTTGAGTCTAGGGTGTCCAAAACAAAAAAAAGAGTGTCATTTAAGTCTAAGTGTCTAAGTCGGTCTTAGGAGTTGCATTTGCATACCATTAGTCGGTATATAAAAAGGTGTTGTCCGAACGTTAGGCTACGCCTATCGGGAAGGCCGCACACTTACGCGAGTGATCTTCGGATCGATTAACTCCGCCCCGTACCGAGTCTTGGTTTACGTCTAGGGTCCTTAGTGTGCATGCATTCCAAACTTGCATAGTCGGTCTAGTGTCTTGTCACCGTGTGTATGCATGTCCATATCCACTACCCATGGCCGTTCCCCAAGACCATACATCCGAGTGGTCAACCTTTGTGGTCAAAGTCAATGTCCTCATGGACCGAGCCCTTGGTTTTACCCCTCTCACTATGGAAGTCGCTCTACCCAACGGGTCCACAACGGAACTCCATTTCACCGATAGGGAGTCGGATAATTGGGTTTCTCTTGACATCGTGGAGTCTCTCTCCAAGACAGGCGAGATTGTCCGCGATGGTGATTTTGCTTGTGTTGAGTTCTATAAGAGGATCGGCTCTGTTCTCTACACCGATGGCGCATGGTGCAGGATCGGCACACTTGCTGGTTCATGCATCATTTTAGGGCAAACATGGTTAAGAGAATGAAGAGCCAATCTTGACTGGGGCAAGAGGACTTGCACCTTATACCCACCTTACCTACCCGGTAAGATCACCCTCGTATGTCCAGTCACTCAACCCCAGCGGCCCACTCCACATTCGGAACCATTATGCTTGGAGCCGTCTCACCCCGAGCCACCCGTGTTTCTTACGAGAACGCTATATATCGCCGAGCCACTTTTTAGTTGGCTCAAGGATGGCTTGGTCCCACCTCCCTTTCCATCCATGGACCCCATCCTCCCTTTAGTGCCGGTCAACTCCTTCCATACCACATTTCGATCTAGTCACCATGTTGACACATTGGACGATCTTGTCATAGGATTAGATTCACAATGGAAGTTGACACATCTTTTGGCGCGAGGCTTTGACCAACCCGCTAGTCTTAGCTTCACCCATCCGGCCTTCGGGTCCATTACCTCTGAGTGCACCGTGGGTTGTGTCACCACGGAGGTTCTTCTACTTCATCCGCTACCGGACGAGCCCGAATTCATACCCTTTTATCCGAGGGAGGAATCATACTTCTTGCCTACAATCCCTGTCCCACCCGTCACAATTCAAAAAGGTGACTATCCACACCTTCAAAACTTCTACACGTGGGACCGTGACTTGTGGGAACCCACCATAAGGGGTCATACCTTCTTTGATCCCTTTGACCCACTCCCTAGTGGATCCTTAGACCCTCCACATTCACTTCACTTCTTTGAGGGAGTCCGCTACCACACCCCTTCCCACGGGCCGGGTCGTCTATGCCCACCAAGCCCGTACACTTACAAGATACGCCATCATCTAGGGGAGATACTCTTGGCCCTCCCACATCCACATCCCATATGCATGCATGGCCCACCTTAGGAGATCTAGGATTTCCGCATGATGTCAACAACCGGTTACGTCAGATGCATGCATGGCACACATTCGGGTGTCCTGGTCCGCCGTCACCCATGTACGGGTCGGACTAACATTAGGTGTGTCTAGGGTCATAGATGAGTCAGTGTGTTTTCCTTGTGTGGTTTGTTTTGTGTGGTTTGTTTGCATGGTTTGTGTGTCGTTTGTCTGCATGTGTCTTGTGCAAGCTCGTTGTCGTTCTCTTATGAGTAAGAGGCGAGTGGACTCATTCGATGAGTATGGGATTGGTTCTATATTTACACCCGGATCTAGTCACCTACAGGGACTCAGCGGTGATTCCTAGTGAGTCTTCGAGCCGCTTCCTTCCCTTGTGAGAGTGCCCCACCCGGAGTGTCCACCTCTAGCCCACAGCAGCTTGTGCATATCGAGTATATATGGAATGAGCAGGTGACGGTCACTTAGAGTGGAGCATACCCGCGTTACTTGGTACGGTGACAGATCCACCGGAGTACTCGAGCAGCCGCACCTCTTACTCGACGGGGTCGAGTTCTTCCCACCCGAGGAGAATTGATGGGGGCATCAAAAGATATACGGGTGGAACGTATTTGTGTGTTATGACTTGTATGGGATTGTACTTGTGTATTTGTTTCATTTCTTTCTTTTGGGCTCCTTGTAAGGCTTATAACAAGCCAATGGGCCACTTGTAATGTAAAGTCCATGGCTAGGTTGCCATTAGTAGAGTCCATTAGAAGCCTAGTTCATATTGGACCTTAATAGCCACTTAAGGCCCAAGTGGGCTTTCTCCTCTCATGGACCACCAAGACTTGGAAGGCCCAAGTCTAGACATGGGTTATTGGACTTGAGTGGTTGGCCTTGGACCAGCCTAGGCCCATGAGAAGCCCATGAAGGGGGGCGCCCTCTTCCTTGTCTTATTAGGCTTGGTAGGTGTGATTTAGGTAGAGTTTGAATAGAAATGGTCAAGTTTGAATAGAAATGGTCAAGTTAGATTAAAAAAATGTATTAGGTGTGTTGTTCACATTGCATCCCAGCCCTCCATTCCCCATCCCTAGATCCAAGGGTCTACAATTGATTTGATGTGAATCATATATAAGGTTGTATTTTCATTTAGAAATCAATGAAAAGAAGAGAAAATTCCATTTGGAACAAGAAGCTTGTGCCCCTTTCCTCTCTCATAGAGTTCTCCTCTCAACCCCACTGCAATTCTAGAGTGGATCTAGTTTCTATCTCCCCCTCTCAACCTCTGATCTTCACCGGTGCCGCCGCTGCCGCCGTTCGTGCCGCCTTCGAGCCGCCGCGAATCCGTCTTTGGTTTTCTGTCCTGCTAGACAAAGGTGTCTTCCCGAATATCCTGCTACCAGCCATGGCCTCTTCGTGGTTTTTAATTTTTATGGTGTGTTCCTATCTTCCATCCCATCATCCACAAAAAACTTCAGGTCGAAAATCCTTCGTTTGATATTTTTGCAATTTCGGTCTTCAATCACTCCCAGATCTGTCCTGTCTCTATCTACAGTGACAGCAGCTCTGAGTTTACCATCTCGACCTTCTTTTTTTATTTTTTTTAGGGCTACCAATTTTACTGGGAGTTTTATCCATCATCCCCTACATCCACCATTTTTTTTGATTTTTGATCCGCCCTCTATCTATTTTTCAAAATTCGTGTTCTATCTCTGCTATAGTGCTTTCAGCCAAGTTCCAAATCCGATCACCTTCCAGTTACAAAATCAGAAAATATCACAGCCACCTCCAAACCGTTCATAAAAAATAGTTCCGATTTTCTAGCTTGATTCCCTACAACTTTTTTGAAGACCACCACTTCAGATTCGGACGTTCACATATCGGTCAAAGATAGTTCTCAGAAAAATTCTCTGCAGATCTGAGAGTCCGGTCACTGTACAACAGCAACTCAAAAATTCATTAAGGCCAAGATCCGTGCAGATCCAGACTAGATCTCTAGACCTAGGTTGAAGTATTTGAAGATAGCTTTCCAACGGCGCTAGTTTCGTGTCGATCCGGCATCGGGGCTAATCGCAGCGTCCATTCTCGCCGGAGCGCGCGCTGAAAACTAGAAGCTGCAGATCCGTGGCCGGTTATTCCGACCGACGCCGAACGGAGCCGCCCAGCCTCCGGCTGGCGAACCAGCGTGCCGCCAGCCCGGGGAGCGCTTCCCTACGTGTCCCCACTATAGCGGTGCCACCGGGTCCCACACGGCCCGTCCGGACAGCACGTGGGCCCCACCATCACTAGTTCGGGTGTTGCCGAATCAACGCGAGAAGCCGCCCGTCAACCCGAATTCGGTCCTCCCGGGCCCCATTGTGTAGCCCTTTACCTCCCTGCGTGGAGTGGGCAGCGAGTTGTATTACTATAATACTATGTATTATTGTTCCGGGAGTACGAGTTTCGGCCGGGCCCGTCTTCCCCATGCCGAGCGCGTGGAGGTATCGTTCTCGCTCCCTACACTCGGCAGTTGCTTATTTTCATATATACTTGTTTATATCACTGCTAGAGAGCATGTTCTAGGATCGTAGCTCGCTTTATATTTATATCACCGCTGCTGCGACAGAGAGCGTTACCGTCCCGTGACCCGATCCGGGCACAAGTGAGAGCCGACCACCCTAGCTCACTGCCGGTTTCTCAATTGCGCACGCCCGACGCTTCCCTCGTTAAGGGATAATCGCGAGCTTGTCGTGTCCGTGTCTTGTCCCGCATCACTGTAATTCATCAGAAGATTCATATCCCAGCATTCTCAGAGGTGCCGCCCGTTTTATGAATTGCTAAAGGCGGGAGTCAAATTTGAATGGAATCAAGAGTGTCAAAAGGCCTATGAGGACCTAAAGGAATATCTATCCAATCCCCCGATTTTGTAACCTCCTATCCCTGGGAAACCCCTAATCCTATACATCTCGGTTATTGAGGACTCCTTAGGGGCGGTGTTAGCACAAGTGGATGATGAAGGGAAAGAGCGAGCAGCTTATTACCTCTCCAAGTTGTTCAACCCAGCTGAGGCTAAATATACCGCTATAAAGAAGACTTGTGCCGCCTTAGTATGGGTAGCTCAGAAGCTTAAACATTACTTCCTTGCCCACCTAGTTAGGCTGATCTCTAGAATGGACCCGATCCGCTATCTCTTAGAAAAGCCTGTCCTCTCTAGTAGGTTAGCTCGCTGGCAGAGCTTCCTATCTCAGTCTGATATCACGTTCGTCATTCAGAAGGCGGTCAAAGGATACGCCATCGCTGAGCATCTTGCCCACCTTCCGATTCCCTGCACAGATTCTATTCAGGATGATTTCCCTGATGAGCATCCCTCTGTCCTCACTCATCACCCCTTCTGGTCTCTACACTTTGATGGCGCACTCAATTCTTAGGGCCGAGAGATAGGCGCTGTTCTACTCACTCCAGAAGGAGTGACGATTCCTTTTGCTTATTAACTTCAATTTCCTGCTACCAACAATATTGCTGAGTACGAGGCTCTCTTAGCTGGATTGAAGCACGCTTACCTCCTAGGCGCGCGTTACTTGAATATCATAGGTGATTCTCAGCTCGTCCTGCGGCAAGTTTTGTCCACTTACCACACTCGTGACCCTAAGCTCAAACCTTATCAAGATTTGGTCACGCTCCTTCCTAGGCAATTCCGTAAGTTGATCTACATCCACACTCCTAGGTCTCAGAACATTCTAGCCGACGCTTTACCTTTGCTTGCTTCCTCTTTACCTTTCCCTCTCAGTCGGAATACTGAGACTATCGTCATTCAGAGATTGGGCGCACCCTCTCTTCATGATCCTTGGTATGTCAACCTTAGGAAGACTGTAGAGGCGAGGGCTGAAAAGGAAGAGTTGAAGGAAGTATCTTTGATAGAGTTAGAAGAGATCTTGGAGGAAGAAGTGTTGCCATGGTATCATGAGATTGAGTTGTTTTGTAAAGATGGATCGTTCCCGGAAGGGGCAAATGCTGAGCAGCGCAAGTCAATAAGGAGAGCCGCCTCAAGGTATACTATTGTCGCAGGAGAACTATACAGGCGCGCTACTAATGGAATGCTCATGAGATGCTTAGACGATGATGAAGCTTGGAAGGTGGCCGAAGCAGCCCATTCTAGTGAATGTGGAGGTCATGTTAATGGCCAGGCTCTAGCGAAGAAGATCCTTAGGCAGGGTTACTATTGGCCCACTCTAGAGGAAGATTGCTCCCTCTATGTTCGGAGGTGTCTTAAATGCCAACTCCATGCTGATAAAATTCATGCTCCAGCTTCATCTCTTCATCCACTATCTGCTCCTTGGCCGTTCTCTATGTGGACTTTCGACATTGTCGGCCCGCTCGGTGATCCCAACTCTCAGATCAAGCAAAAATCCTTCATCCTTACCGCCACTGAGTACTTCACCAAGTGGGCTGAAGCCGAAGCGTACACAGAGATCAAAGCTACCACAGTGTGCCGCTTCATCATGAAGAACATTATCTCACGATTCGGAGTGCCAAGCAGCATCGTCACCGACAACGGACCCAAGTTCGTCTCTCAAGAGCTCAAGGACCTATGTAAGAAGTTCAATATTACATTGCATCATTCTTCTCCATATTACCCACAAGGCAATGGTCAGGCCGAAGCTACTAACAAAACACTTCTCAAAATCATAAAGAAAACATGCGAATCACATAAGTTTTCCAATTGGCCAGAAAGACTAGTGGATGCTCTATGGGCTTACCGCACCTCCGTCCGCACTCCCACGGGGCAAACCCCCTATGCTCTCACTTACGGGATGGAGGCGGTGCTCCCATATGAGATCTTAATCCCTTCTCTAAGGGTGCAGCTCGATAAGGAACTTAATCTCGATGAATGTCGAGAGGCGTTGCTCGTCCAGCTGGAACTCTTAGACGAGAAGAGGATGAATGCGGCGGATCACGTATCTGTTTATCAAAAAAGAGTTTTGCGTTATTTTCAAAAGAAGGTAATCGAGCATAAATTTTAAAAAGGTGATATGGTTTTGAAACGTAAATTCATTCGGTCTGCAAGTCCTAGGTCTAAATTGTAACCTAACTGGGAAGGGTCGTTCATTGTCAAAGAAGCTTATCCAGGGAATGCTTAACGTTTGGTGAACGCCGAAGGTGAGGAGCTCACTCACGCTTGGAATGGGTTGTATCTTAAGCGTTTCTTTCCTTAGAGTCTAACCACGTGCCACCCCAGCAGCGAGGTAATCTTCCCTTTCACCCCAAGAGAGGACCATGAGTACGGCAATCACACACTACACGACGTCCCTGGTCGGATTTTCCGTATTGTAGACACCGTTTCTCCTTGGCCATGCTTTGGGCGAAAGTCAGAGTCCCTGTCCATTTCTTTCTTCGGCTGAATCCAGGGGCAAGAAGTAAATAAAGAGGCGACGACCGATCCAGGCACCCTGACGAGAGGAGGTCTCAAATAGGGGCAGTCCGTTATGACCTGATGCCACAAGAGAAAGAAAAAAGGGATAAAGAAAAGGAGCATTCATCGTGACTAAAAGCAAAAGTCTGTCTCAAAGTCTATCAATCATAATCTCAAAGCTCCAAGAAAATAAAAACTAGGCATGGCAAGAGTGGTAGTACAGTTTCCCCGCGGGACGCTATTAGCCCGGTCGTATGCTTGCCTAGAGTGGACAAAGGTTCGATGACGGACATAAAGCCCCGGCCCAACAGACCGAGTCTCTGAATGGGTTGTCTAGAAAGGGACTCAAGATCTAAAAACTTCTATATCTGGCCTAAGCTTACCCCCGTATTCTTTCTTTCCTTTTAGGACTAAGACAAGTACCCTCGGTATAGCCTTGGTAAAGACACCGTCATGCAAGTTGGGCCCTGCCCAGGGACTGTCACCTCCATTGCACGTCAACCTCGGGAACTCTTAATGATATGAGAAGGACCCACGTTGCTAGGGGAGGCACTGTTTTCAAAATCCAAAAAAATCATATATGTCAAAATCCAAAAAAATCATATATTTTAAAATCCAAAAAAAATCATATATGTCAAAATCTAAAAAAATCACATATTTCAAAATCCAAAAAAATCATATATGTCAAAATCTAAAAAAAATCACATGTTTTCAAAATCTGAAAAAATTTATATATCCCGAAATCCAAAACACCAGATATTTTCAAAAACTCACAAAAATCCAAATGTTTTCAAAATCCAAAAAAATGCCATCATATGCACCGCATACATTGCATTGTTTCCATTTCATATTCACCTATTTAATAAGGCTCCACCCCTTGACCAAATATCAAGAAATGGTCAAATTCTAAACTTGCTTTAGGCAAGGGGTTGAGTCTAAGAACGGATCTAACTTTTTTCTTGTCTAAGTATGTGCAGAATGCAGGTTCAAGCCCAAGATTGCAAAATTCTAGGCTCAAGTCTGTAACGCACCAGCGTCAGACCGTCACAGATTTGTAACGGTCACCATGTTGACCGTCACAGCCTTCTGAACTTTGAAATATGTTGCTCTTCAGTAAGCTCTCTGACGCGTCCAAGGTGGACCGTTAAATCACTCTGACGGCCAATCGATAGACTGTTACATACTCCCGAGGAATTCAGCCCTCTCAGCTCATTTACTATAACGGCTCATTGTGAGATCGTCAGGCAGTTGTGACGGCCCTGTGTAGAACCGTTACACCTTCCAGGAATTCTGCTTTCCAGAACATTCAAGCTAAGTCAAGCAATGATCTCGCTTCCATTCAACTAAGGCACTTTCCATATCATTAAATTGAACTCAATGAAACATAATTGATAAAACTTCAAACTGTCAATTACATCATTCATGAAGCAAGCTCAAACTACATTCAATTTTCTATCCGCAAGAGGGCGGATCTTGCGCAATTCTTTCACATAGCTACGGCGTCCCTCGTCATCTTCTTGCACTTCTTCTTGCCACGGGCATACTTTGCTGATCTCCCACATGGTCAGTGCATTCCGGATCGCTCTTTCATCCTCCTCGGTCCCCATCTTCCTAGCTAGAAGGGGAGGGTTGTGTGATAGTGCAGGAACCTCGGTTAGGGGTATCCCAATTTGAAGATAGCACCGGTGTGGGTTGTAGAGCGCCATGGTAGTATTCCCCACTAGCTGAAGATCAAGGCCTGGTCGCCGTGGTACTTTAAGCAAGGTGTTCCGAAGGACTCTTGGATGCATCATGAACTTCTCTAGTGGCAAAGTGTTGAGAAAGAGGCGCCATTCATCCCGTGTTTTCTTGTCCGCCGTCTTGCATTCAACCTGTGAATAAAATCCAAAGACACCTCCAATGAAGAACAGAGGATGGCTCCCAAAGATCCGACTGGCTGAAGTTATGTTCTCCTTGGGTTGGAACTTGATTCTCACACCCATCCAACACTCGAGGAGTATCATAGAGCCGAACAAAGGTCCTCCTAAGCAAGCGGAGCTAAGTCCTTCATAAAGGTATGAAAGGATTGCTTGAGATATGGACAAACCCCGCCACAACCCGCTGATGATGCTAAGGTTTTGGATATCTAAGAGGTGGTCGGTGGTAGTGAAAAGGAAGACTCCGCATAAGCAAACCGACACGGCTTTGGCTATTGCTTCGTATCTCTCCCACTTGTTCTTACAATGAGAGACTATCCATTGAGCCATGGGTATCAAGTGAATATGGTTTGGGCTGATCATGGTCCTCACGTCCTTTGGGTTGTGTATGAAATTGCTTAGGATCAAGGATGGGTCAATGGGTTCGACCGTATGGCACGCTAGATCTTCATCCCCCACTTTAGTCTTAGCAAGGGCTTGGTAGGTCTCTACCTCCTCCAATAGGACTGTAGCTTCAAAGAAAGGGAAAACGAAGGTATGTGTTTGTGGATGCCATAGTTCTATAAGGGCTGAAATGCTTGACCAATCTAAAGACAATTTCTGGAAGTTCTTGGACAAAACTAGCAAAGGTTGGAGGTGCCATGCCCTAAGAATTGAAGTTACTTCTAAAGGGAGTTCTTTGACCATGGGAGCCACCCACTTTATGTTGGAGTAACACCTTGGACCAGGCAAAGGCTAGGAAGAAGAAGAAGGAAGAATCATGAGAAGCTTAAAAGTGCAGCAAGTTATGAACTTTTGAGGATAAATTGGAACTTACCACCCTTTGGGCACTTGAGCTCAGATGCTTGGGAATTGATGTCAACCATTGCATCTCCCCATGCTCCTTCTTCGCTGCTTTAGGGCCGGTGTAGACCCTCTCTTCCATGCTTATCACTTCGAAGCTTCTCTTCATGGTGTTCCTTGCCCTTTGATGGAGGTTTTCTGCCCTTAAAGCAGAGAATTTGTGAAAGCTGTGATTTTTAGGGCTTAGTTCTATCTTTTAAAGGCTTGATTTTGATCAGAATTGGGTTAGAAGGCCTTATCCTAAGCCTAGGAGAGTTCTAGTATGGATTAAGGTGTCCTTGCTTCGAGTTTGGGCTCTCACGACAGAATCCGTCTCGGAGTACACTTTGTTCTCTAGCGGTCTATCGTACGACCGTCACATATCCCTGACGCTCCATGACTGGGCCGTCACATTTTCTGCTACACAAGTTTCAGTCAATCAGGCTCTGTCATGTCTGACGGTCTCATCTATGACCGTTACCTTCTCTGACGCTTCTTCATTGGACCGTCACATTTCCTGCTACATATTTAGCCCAACATCGTTCTGTCAGATCTGACGGTTTCACCTTGGACCGTTACTTCTCTCTGACGCTCCTTCAGTGGACCGTCACATTTCCTGCTAGGCAGTTTTCAGTCCACCCTCTGTTGTCTCTGACGGCCTTGTCTTGATGCGTTACTTCTCTCTGACGCCTTATCATTAGACTGTCACACATTCTGCTGCAGGTTTTCTGTTCTCTCCTTTTTCCTCTGGTCCGACCTGCTGGCCCTACACTTTGCCCATGTCCATTCATTTACACTCCCGTCCACATCTATTTTCATCCATTCGCACACATTCACATCCATTTCATACTCACATTCATTCATTCATCCACATAACAAAACAAAACATAAAAAAAGATTTGCATTCATTTCATTTATCATTCACATGAGTCATGTACAAGTGTGGGTGTCAAAAGAAGAAAAGTAAGTACATCATTCAGCCGGTCTATCTCCCGGGCCCTCGCTATCACCAGCACCCTCTTGCCGCTTGGCTGGCGGCTCCATGATACTGTGATCTCTCTCTCGTGGTCGTCTCCTATCTGCCTCCTCGTTCCTCCGTTGATCGGAAGAAATAGCCAGGTAGTTTCCTACCGAGCCGCTCGGCATTCCGCTCAATGTGCTTCCCGCTGCAGCACTCCGGGATCCACTGAGTGCAGGCCCTCGGCTGATCGTCCGGACTATCCGCTCTACGGCCCATAGCTCGATCTTCAAGTCGTGAATCTAAAGTCGCGCCGCTCGAGCCTCGCCCCGGTATCTCTCAAGATCCGCTATCTGGGTAGCTGCCCATTCTAATTCCTCTCTCAGTCGGGCTACCTCCGCCCGCAGGTGCTCCGTCTCCGCACGGGCCCGCTCAGTCTCCGCCCGAGCTCGCTCCGCCTCGGCCACGGTCAACTCTCTCGCCTGCATTTTTGCATGATTAGCTCATTTTAACATTTAGGCATTTAGTGTTAGGCATTTAGTGATTTGAGTCAAGAGTAGGCATTTAAGTTTAGTGTTTTACCCGCTCCACGAGGGTGGCCTCCGCCTCCTCGACCCGAGCAACCGCTTGAGTGAACTCCGCATCTCGTTCAGCTCTGCCCCCGGCAGGCTGTGATGATGAAGATGGAGCATCCGGTCTCGCACTTTGGTCTCCCTCAGCCCGCTGCATTTAGAAGTCAAAGTTAGTCATATTCGCATCATAAGCATTTAAGTCTTAAGTGTAGAATCTCACCAGGCGCTCCAAAGTAGTCCGGTACTCATCCCGCTGCTGGATCGTGGCGTGAAGGAGTCCCTCGAGCTTGGCTATGCGTCCCTGAGGGTCTAGCTGCATTTAGAAAGCATGAGTCAATGTACATATAGCTTTAACTTAGACAAGGGTTAAGTTTAGAATTTCATACCGGTCGTCGGGTGCCTCTGAACACCTGGTCCCCGTACCGCTGCGAGCAGGCTTTGAGGTAAGCCTCGTCACTTTCTGCCCGATCCTTCACCGCCCGGCCTCTCTTGTTCTAGTCATGCACGTACTTGGCCTTTCGGGCGCACCAATCCACATTGCCGCTAATACCCTTGGAAGACTTGCCCGGACGCTCATCATTTCTGCGCAGGAAGGTCACCTCTGGCTGATGTAATCCCCTAGTCCTCAGGATCAGTCGGTAGTGCAAGGGCTCGATGACGTTGATGCAGTGCAGCCATACATCTCTCCCGTTGTACTCCAGGGATGCCTTAACCCATGGCTGTCCCTCGTGGCCCTCGTCTCGGTATGGGGTCCATCTCACCTGAAAGTCATGTCAGTCCATTTAGAAGCATTTAGAGGCATCTAAAAGCATTTTTAAGGCATGTGGAAGCATTTTAAGTTCGGAGCTTACCGCCGTATGCGGGAATGAGTCTAGATCATCCTGGATCGCCCGGGTCAGCCTGCTGATCAACCCCGTGTCCCTCACTACTACCCATCGCCTCGCGATCGGGGTCCGCTCAGGGTGTAGTTGTGTACCTCGCCCAATCCCCGGGAGATAGACGAAGCTCCAGATATGTATTTTTAGTCGAGTGTCAATATATCAGTTGCATTCATTTGCATAATCATGTAAGAAGGCATTTAGAGTTCAGCATTTACCTGTAGGAAAGGCGAGAAGCCGCCCAGCATCGTTCGTCGGACGGGGCTGGACGGTGGAGGTTTTTTTGACACGGTTGTGGTTTTGGGCGTTTTTGGCGTTTGTGGTTGAATGAACGAATGACTGTTCGGTTTTGTTTTGTTTGAACGATCAGGAAATGTAACGGTCTATTGTAAGACCGTCACATATCTCTGACGCATCCTCTTTGGACTGTTAAACCATTTGAACGATGTCTTGAAGAATGTGAACCGCCATACTCTAACGGCCCAAGGCTGATCCGTCAGAGTGTTCTAACGCACCCATCTCAGACCGTTACATGCTTCAAAGTATTTGATGAATGATGATGCTATATTTATCAGAATTTTCATGATTGTTTAAGTATCTTGCTTTGATGCTTATTGAATGGTCATGCCTTGTCTTATCAATGGAATTCATGCTTATGTTAAATTGGCTAACCTTCATTTCATGAGATCCCACAAGTCATCATGCTTTGCCGTTCGTCAGGCAGGTAAGTCAGGTATTGTATCTCGATTCCTTATCCCTTAATGCATTACTATATGTTATCTATGATATATTATCTCGAGAATCGGCTGGTCATTCATGTGTTTTGGGATTTGATGTTCCCCTTAAACAAAAATGATGATGATCTAAGTGCACATGTTTAATCGTTGGATAGGCCGTTAGGTTGGAAAAGTTTGAGAACGATGGTTCTATCTTGCACGCCGTGGTTGCAGATGGTGTCCTAACCCTGGTTTCTCCGGTCTAGCAATACTATTCTCGAGTATCTTGTTATTTTATCTTTCTTTGCATTTTTTTTAATGATTTCTTTGTTTTAGCCCAGCATGCATCATACGCATCTGTGAGCATTCATGAGCCTCATCTGTCCAGGTGTCTCAATGATGGTGAATAGCTATGTTTAATGATCTCGAATAAGAAGAGTCATTCCACTCTGAATTGGAAGGTTTCCTTCAGTTTGCTCACTTGATTTGGTTAACTGAAGATTCCTATCTGGAGTTTAGCTAATCGTCTCTTTCCTTTCCGTTGCTCCGGTCGCTGGCCGTGTTTTCATTTCCTTAGTTGCTAGTTCCTCCAGACATGTGTCCTTTTGGTTGCCTTTCCTTGTGATTAGTTTGAAGCTTTCTAGAAAATTCCTATCGCTTGTTGGTTTAGAACGGGTGTCGTTTGCCTTAACGCCCACTTTTTAGTCCACTCCACTTCATCTCCGCTTCATCTCCATGTTCCATTTCGCTTTCGCTTCACCTCCACTCGCTCCCCTGCAAAGAGAACGTTAAGGAGGGGCATCTGTTGACACCCGTTTTATGACCAATAAGTTGGGTCATCTCCTTGTTCATTCTGTTGAGCCTTGTTGAATCTTTACATGTTTTGATGATGACAACACTATAAGTCTTAGTGGTCTTCAAAAAATTATGTCTATGTGAAAATTTAACAAAAATATTTTTTCTGTGAAAAATGAACAAAGAACATGTTTGTTGAAGAATGAACCTTCATTTCACTTCAGGTATCTTTCAGGGACTGTATTCGTGTTGATTGGCACTTCGTCATGTTTGTATATAACACCTCGTGTTGAACTGTTTGTCTTCGTGTCATTTTTCTCTGAAGTGTTTGTTTTGATTCAGTGACATTTTCGTGTCATTTGATCTTTACTTCGTGTTGTTTTCATCGTCTTCGTATCATTCTCCGTGTAGTGTGTGGTTCTGTCAAAGTTCACTTCGTGTCTGTCTTATGTTGAAACCACACTTCGTGTTGGTTTCTGTTTTGATGAACTTCGAGTCGTTTCCCAGTGAATCTCGTGTTGTTTTGTCCTCCTGCGTCATCCTTGTTTTCACTCCGTGTCTATTTTCTGTTCTCATCATACTTAGTGTTGTTTTTCATTTCATGTCAACTTCACTTCGTGTGGTTTTCAACCCGTGTCGATTATCGTTTTGACTTCGTGTTGTTTTCAACTCGTGTCGATTACTGTTTCGACTTCGTGTTGTTTTCAGTATGTGTCAACTTTGTCTTCGTGTCGTTTTTCACCTTGTGTCGTGTTACCCCGTGTCAATTACTGTTTCGACTTCGTATCGTTATCAGTCCGTGTCTCTCTTATGTTGAAATCTCACCTCGTGCTGATCACTGTTCTTTCTTCGTGTTGTTTCTTTATATTCTGTCTTCGTGTTGATCTTTCGTTATTTAGACTTCGTGTCTTTATCACATTGACCACACTCCGTGTCGCTTCTCCTCTCATAACTTCGTGTCGTGTTTTTCTACACTTCGTGTCGTTGTCTTCTTGTGTCTTCACCTCGTGTTGTTTTCATCTCTTCGTGTCGGGTTTGTTCTAGTGCGTACAGGACATCGCAACACTTCATGTTGCTTCCTGTTTCACTTTCGTGTCATTTGTCTTGTTGTATCTTCGTGTCGTTTTTATTCTTCCTAGTCCTCGTGACCTTCTTGTATTGAAACCATACTTAGTGTTGGTTTTTGTTCTTGTCTTCGTGTCTTTGCGTTGTTTTTCTGTCTACCTCGTAAAGTTCTCTTAGTAATGTTCATTGTGTCACCACCTTATCTCGTGTCGTTCTCTGTTTAGTACCTCTTGTCGTGTCCACTAACCTCATGCAGTTCTAGTTTTTATGACACTCAATATTAATGGCTCTTATCTCGTTGCAGGTCCGAGGAAGAACATTCACCAATGTCTGGGTGCACATGATCCGATGCTGAAGGAACAAATACAAAGAGGGCACGTGGCAGGAAGGTTCTAGGATCGAGCGTGGGAGGCACACGCGTTCAGTGCCCTATCCATCTGCTGCGGCTATAAAGAGAAACCTTTCGCCCACCGATGAAGGGTGATCAGAGCTAA
This sequence comes from Amorphophallus konjac, assembly GCA_022559845.1. NCBI lineage: Eukaryota > Viridiplantae > Streptophyta > Magnoliopsida > Alismatales > Araceae > Amorphophallus > Amorphophallus konjac. The sequence continues at coordinate 83,549,326 of CM040129.1, forward strand.
GAAAGAAAAGGCAGTGTCACAGAGAGCTCGATCCAGCAGAAGAAGAAAAAGAAAAGAGAGAGAGATAGTGATCGTGTGAAAGAGGAAGAGAGTTTAAGAGAAAGAAAGTTAGAAAGAGAGTGAATGAGAGAGTTCGTGGAGAAGAAGAAAGAAGTTTACCTGAAGATCTGTCTTCACTGGACCGTGGATCAAATCCAGGCCAGTCAGCTCCGTTGAGAGCCAAATTGTGCATCTCGTGTTTCAGCTTCTGTTTGCTGAAGCTATTTTTCGTTTATTATCTTTTCTTTGTTTTCTGGTTTGCTGTGCTTTCCGATCCTCTGGTCTGAGGTCGGGTTCCCTCCGGTTAGGAGGAAGGGAGATCTGATCTCCAGTTGCAAGTAGCTGGGAGCTACTTGTGGGTTTCCTCCGGTTTGGAGGAAGGGAGACTTGTCTCCGGCTCTGGGCTTGTGGATTTAAGTCCAGAGGTTCCCTCCAGTTTGGAGGAAGAGGGGAGGTTGTTCCCCTGGTCAAGCTGTGTGGCAGCAATTGTTTGCAGACTGAGTCTGTTTGGTTCTAGCGTGTGCTAGTGAAGCCTCACTCCGGTTGGGAGTGAGGGGTGGATGTAGGTCTGAAGGACCGAACCACCTAAAAAATCTTTTGAGCAGTGGCTTGATTGTTTGGTTTGCTTCCGCTAAATGCTTGAATAGGTGCGCTCAATGGGTTTGTATTTGAGTAGAATAGAATTGGTTCTATTCTGTTTCTTTATCTAGCATCCGTTTATTAAATTTGGCCATTATTCGTAGAAGGATTCATTCACCCCCCCTCTGTATCCGGGCCAAGCACCCTAACACATTCTATATGATGTTCCGAGTTGTTCACCTTTGTTGAGCCTTCTTGATCAGTTTGAGGTCCATTTCTTGAGTCATGTCTCCTTGGTTGACTCTGGTTCCTTGCCTTTTTTTCGTTGGACGAAGCTTAGCAAGCTTTCATTTTTTGGCACTCTATTGTCTCTAACGGTCCTTTGATGGGACGTTACAGTACTCTAACGCATCTACCCTGGTGCGTTACATTCTTCCAGAGTCCTTAAGCTTAAGGCTTCTTTCCAAAGCTTATCTTTTGCCTGCCCATTAAGTGTGACGGTCTATCGTGCGACCGTTACCTTGTTGTAACGCATCTACACTTGACCGTTACATCCATCCAGAGTCCAACGTTTGAAAACTTCCCCGTTGATCTTATCTTCTTAAGGGATAAGGTTGTGTGATGGTCTCTTCCTGGAGCGTTACATACCTGTGGCTGTCTATCGAGCAGCCGTTACATCTAACAGAGAGTCCTGCCAAGCCTGGTCTTTTCTCTGCTACTCTGTGGCCGACTTGAGAGTTTGTTTCCTTGATTTCTCTTCCAAATCTGATCCCCAGAACCTTCTGTTTGTTTCTATGGACTCTTGGGAGTATTATCTTCAAGAGTTTGCTAAGAAACGTCTTCCTTTCTAGCTGGATTATCCTCAACTCGAACCTAGACTTTGAGGGCCTATAAATAGAACCCTTGACATCATGGCTTGAAGAGTAGAAATCTGGAGTTTGCGTCGAAGTGCTACCGCATCCTAGAGCTAGAACCAACCAAGGAGAGCTGCTTCCCACGTCCATCTACTTCCAAAGTTCAGGGAGTATCAGTTTCAAGGGTTTAATTCAGTCAAGTCATTGTTCTTAGTGCTTCTCCCTCTTCTAAGCAATCATAGCATTGTCCCTCTCCATCTCCCACGTTCTTTCATCGGTTGCATTCATTTAAAACATCCTCCTATCTTTTAAAACGCCCAGAGGGGTTTAAAAAAACAATCTCCCCGGTATTTCCCTCTCCTTTTGGCATGTTCATAAGTTCTTTGGATTATTGATACTACTTTGTGAAAGGGCTAATCTGGGTTATTTTTCTTGTGTCTTCCACTCTTTTGCAGGTTTACAGATTCCTTAGCGCGAGGCCCAAGCTCTCTGGCCAGCTGGAAAGCTTGGAGATCAAAAGATTCCCAACCTTATTCTGCAGAAGCTCTGACGGTCCATCATAAGCGCGTTAGAGTGTTGTAACGGTCTATCGTGAGACCGTCACAGTCCTGTGACGCACCATCCTTCGACCGTTACATCTGACGGAGCAGCAATTTCCTGATTGTTTTCTCTCTCCCGTGGGCGGGTGCATCATCCTCCTATTCCAAGGTATTTATCAGGTCTTGGGCTTATTTTTACCTTAGTGGAGATCACATCTTTCCTTAGTTTGGGCATTAGCTTTCTCTTTCGTCATATCTCTTCTTTACTTTTGCTTGTTCCACCTCTACGGTGTGTTTTCTTTATTCTTTATTCCACGCTCCAACGTGTGTTTTTCTTTCCTTGCTTAGTTTAGTTTTGATTGAGATAGCATGCCCATGCTAGAGCTTATTTTGGTTGCCTAGGTTCATGATTCGCATGTTCATAGGTTGATTGATTTCATTACTTGGCTCATTATCTGCTCATAGTTGGCATCATAGCCCATCTTGCAAAAGAAGGGGCACATTAAAACCAACAATTATGCTCATTCATTCAAACAAAAACACCAAACTAGCAACCACCGAGCGACTCCAACAACCCATACCGGTGACCACCGCAAGGATGGTGAAACAAAAGGCGATACGCCACCTCCAACGGCGGATTGCGAGAGAGAGGACCTCGCCGACGGCGACGGAGGACCTACTGGTGGAGGAAGAAGCACCGGCGAGAGATGAAGGGCCGTCGGCCCAAATGGAGGAGGACGAAGCCCCCACGGCCGAGGAGGATCCCAGGGAAGCATTGGAGGAGGAGGAAGAGGCCAAGACGGCCGGAGAAATGCCGGCGGCGGCCACCGGACGCTGTTCGACGGAGGTAGGCCGACGGCCCTAAAAACCAAAAAAAATTTAATTTTTTTATGTATGCATGTATGTGGAATGGATGGGGAATGGGTCTGGGGACCCATTAAAATTCATTGTAGGCCATTTTGGCCATTTCCAAGGGCTGGGGAAACAAAGAAAACAATACCCTTCCACGGGTTGCATAGCGGTCGTTCCAATGACCGCTACAGCCTCAGACGGCCCACTCTACGACCGCTAGAGACCTCAGACGGCCCAACATATGGCCGCCAGAGAACCAGAGACAGAATGTTGATATTTTTATGTTTTTGGCTTATTTAATTTTTTTTTGTTTTTGTTTATTTGAAATGCAATGATAATGCAATGCAAATGAATGACCCAGGTTTTAAATGTGTGCAGGGGAAAAGATGAAGCCGAATCTCTTGGCTACAAGTTCGGGCCATATACCAAGCTATGCCAGATTACCAAAGGGACAGATTGACAGCCATGGGTTTTGGGGAACTTCTGAGCATCGAGGTGACCCAGATTGATACGGCACTGATTTACGCCCTCCACGAGAGATGGCATCCAGTTAGCCGAGCATTCATCTTCCAATGGGGCCACATGATCCCCACATTGGAAGACATAGCGAGGATCACCAGACTGTGAGTGCACGGAGCACCGGTGATAGGCTGGACGTACGGGGATTACCGAGAGATGTCCCAGGAGCTACTGGGATTGGATTTGCTGAGGCCGGGGCATCAGTCGTCCATGCTGGGATGAAAGATACTCCAGGAGAGTCTGGGGCTTAGAGGAGCTACAATCTCAGTGGGAGGGCTGCCTGAGGAGCATATTGGGAGAGTGATTGAGCAGGTACGATCGAGAGTGGCAGCAGAGCCGAGACCGGACGGAGATATCATCTTATGATGCTTCCTGATCTTACTGTTCGGGAAGCTCCTTTTCACAACTAGAGCTGATGGAGTGAGCGTCCGGCTCCTCCCTTTGTTGAGAGACTTGGAGGGAGCAGGAGGATACGCTTGGGGAGCAGTAGTCCTGGCGTTTCTATTCGACTCCTTGAGCACGACCGACCGACAGACTATGCTGGGCGGCTTCTCGCCTTTCCTACAGGTAAAAATGCCCTAAACTCTAAACTTTAAATGCTTTTCTATATGCTTGCTATTGTTATATGCTGACACTGACTTATCCAGGTTTGGAGCTTTCTATACCACCCTGGTATCGAACGAGAGAAGGAGCTACACTCCGAGCGGATCCCTATCGCGAGACGGTGGGTGGTAGCTCAAGACATGGGATCGATCTCGAGCCTAGCTCGGGCGATCCAGGATGACATCGACACATTCCCATATGCATCGGTAAATTCTTAACTCAAACTCTCTAAATGCTTATGAATGCTTATGAATGTTTATCTACATGCTTCTAAATGTTTATAAATGCTAACATTGACTTAATTGCCTTTTTCAGGTGCGCTGGACACCTTACCGTGACAAGGGTCACGAAGGACAGCCTTGGGTGGAGGCAGCCCAGGCATATGCTGGCCGAGAGATCTGGCTACACTGCATCAACATCGTTGAGCCTCTCCATCACCGCCTGATCATGAGGACGAGGGGAGCACACCAGCCAGAGGTGGAGTTCCCCGAGCGGGACGATGAGCGGGTCGGGAGATCGGCGAAGGGACTCAACGGCGACATTGACTGGGTTACCCGAGTGATTGACCAGGTGCGGGACTAGATGCGGAGGGGTCAGAAGGTGAGGGCCCGAGCTGACAGCGATGAGGCCTACCTAAAAGCCTACGCTCGGAGGTATGGTGACCGGGTATTTTGCGGCGTCTGACGACCAGTAAGACTTCTAAACTCATGCTCTTTCAATTAAATTACTTTATTCCTATATGCACTGACACCATGATTTTCTACATGCAGCTAGACCCCCAGGGACACATAGCGGAGCTGCAGGGCCTCCTCCACTCCACTGTGCAGCAGAGGGACGAGCTCCAGCGTGCGCTAGACCTTTTGGTAAATTTCCTAAACCTTGGACTTAATTATGCTTATGCTTATGCTTATGAAGAATGTGACTGACCTTGACATCTAAAACGCAGCGAGCCGAGGGGGCGCAGCGGCAGGGACCAGATGCTCCATCCTCATCGTCATAGTCTACGGGAGGCAGGGCTGAGCGAGATGCAGACTTCGCTCAGGCGGTTGCTTGGGCTGAGGAGGCTGAGGCTTCACTCGCAGAGAGGGTAAGCAAAACCAACCGAGTTCCTTAGACTTTAAATGCTTTATGATTATGCTTATGCCTAAATGTGATGAATGTTAATGCAGGTGAGAGAGCTGACCACCGCGTTGGCCGAGGCGGAGGGTGCGCGAGTAGAGATCGAGAGATTGAGAGCAGAGGTAGCGGAGGTGACCTGTCTCCATGCAGAGAGAGAGTGCCAGCGAGCAGAGATGAAGAGGCTGCGGATGGAAGCAGCAACGATGGTTGATCTCCGTGCAGAGATTGAGAGATTGAGAGCAGGGTCATCTGCAGATTCCCAGCTAGTGATTGTGGAGCTGAGAGCTAAGATCCGAGTGCTGGAGAGAGCACTCCGGCTAGTGGGAGGATGATCTACCCCTAGCGTGTCGCAGAGCGGTGCGCGGAGCGGACACCGGGACTACCTTACGGGTTCCTCTGGCCAGCAGAGGAACGAGGAGGAGGAGCGGCATCGACGATGAGACCGAGAGGAGGAGAGTGTCTCCATGGACCCACCGGCGAAGAGACCCGAGGGTGCTGGTGACAGCGGGGGCTCGGGAGAGGGACCTGCCGGAGCGTGACTTGTACTCTTCCTTTTGATGCACACTTGCTCATGACTTTTGATAAATGGAAGGAAAATCTTTTTTGTTCTATTTAAAATGCATGAATGTGTATGAATATGAATGCTTGAATGGATGTGAAGGTGAATGACAGACAGGAGGTATGAGTGAGAAACAGAAAGAGAACAGGATTGATGACTGAGGGGGAACGAGTTTAACCAAAATCTAGAAAACCTAACAAATGGTCTAATTTAAGGCCGCTAGAGTCTGGAAAATGGTCAAACGAATGACCGCCAGAGGGACGGAGACAAGAGAAGAATGAAGGGACAAAAATGGTCTCATAATGAACCGCCTGAGAATTGTAGCGGTCTTACGATAGACCGCTAGTGCAGAAAACTGTGTAATCCGAGCGGGACTCTTCCGTGAGAGTCCGAACTTCGGGGAAAGAGGCCTTAATCTGCACTAGAACTCCATCTAACTTAGGATAAGGCTACCCAACCTCAATCCTAATGCCCTAACCTCAAAAACAAACCTCTACAAATATGAACAAGGCCCAAAAATCACAGCTCACACCAATTCTCTGCTATAAGTCCCAAAATTCCACCAAAAGTTCTCAAAAACACCATGAAGAGGACCTTTGAAGCTAGTGCTATGGGGGAGATGGTCTACACCAGACCTAAGGCAGCTAAAAAGGAGCACGGGGAGCTTCAGCAGCTTACTTTAATCCCCAAGCATTTAAGCTCACGTTCTTCAAGAGAGGTAAGTTGCAACTTTAATTCAAAATTTCATAAATTTCTGAACTTTCATTCTTCTTATGATCTTCCTCTCTTCTTTCTTTTCTTTTCCTTTTCTTCTAGCTTCTTCCTAGCCCAAGCTGTTACTCCAACTTGAAGTGGGTGGCTCCCTTGATAAAAGAGCTTCCCTTGAAGGTCCTTTCAATCCTAAGGGCTTGGCACCTTCAACCTTTGTTAGTTTTGGCCAAGAATTTCCAAAAACTTTCATATGATTGGCCTAGCATTTCAGCCCTTGTGGAGTTGTGGCATCCTCAAACACACACATTCGTATTCCCATCCTTTGAAGCCACGGTCTTATTAGAGGAGGTAGAAACCTACCTAGCCCTCCCTAAGACTAAGATTGGGGATAAAGACCTAGTGTGTCATACGGTTGAGCCTATAGACCCTTCACTCATTCTAGGGGATTTCATAAACAACCCAAAGGATGTTAGGACCATGATTAGCCCATGCCATATCCATTTGATACCCATGGCTCAATGGATCACCGCTTACTGTAAAAACAAGAGCGGGAGATTTGAAGCCATAGCAAAAGCTACCTCAGTTTGCTTGTGCGGGGTTTTCCTTTTCACCACTACCGACCACCTCTTGGACATCCAAAACCTTAGCATCATTAGTGGGTTGTGGTGGGGTTTATCTATTTCTCAAGCGGTCCTTTCATACCTCTATGAAGGGCTTAGTTCAGCTTGCTTAGGAGGGCCACTCTTCGGGTCAATGATCGCCCTTGAGTGTTGGTTGGGAGTGAGACTTAAATTTCTACCCAAGGAAGGCTTGCCTTTAGCTAGCCGGGTATTCGGGAGCCATCCTCTATTCTTCATAGGAGGCGCATTTGGGTTCTCTTCACAGGTGGAGTGCCGGGTGGTGGACAAGAAGACAAGGGATGATTGGCGCCTCTACCTCAACACATTGCCAATAGACAAGTTCGTGATGCGGCCAAGAGTTCTTCAGAGCACGACCCTTGGAGTACCTCGACGACCGGGCCTAGACTTGCAACTAGTGGGGAACACTACCATGGCGATCTACAACCCGCACCGGTGCTATCTTCAAGTTGGGCTACCCCGCACTACGGTTCCTGCACTATCACACTTCCCTCCCCTTCAAGCTAGGAAGATGGGGACCGAGGAGGACGAGCAAGTAGTCCGGAATGCATTAATCATGTGGGAAATCAGCCGGGTGCGTGCTTGGCAAGCAGAAGTAGCAGAAGATGAAGAAGGATATCATGCTTATGTGAAAGAACTACGCAAGATCCGTCCTCGCGCGGATGAAAGATTGAATGTAATTTGATCTTTCTTTTTGATGTATTTGAAATTATCAACCAAATGATGTATCTTGAACTTAGTAGAATGGAATAAGAGCTTTGCTTCGAAAAGATGTGGAATTGATTGCATGATTGAGCTCAAATTAGCTAAAAAGCAAAGTTTCTGTTTGACATAATAGTCTAATCTAGGGCCACCAACATGCTCTAGCTGTCTCACGATAAACCACCAGACGAAGGACTCAGGAAAAACCTGTGAGTTTACCATTCTTGGGAGAAATTAGCGGCCAAACCATGGGCCGTCAGAGCCGTTTAGCGGTCTAAAATAAGAGCGCTAGAGATAGTTTACTGAGAGTTGATTTTTTGTAACCTTCGGGAGAGATTAGCGGTCGAATCCTCGGCCGCTATAAGGAAGTGGTGGTCTAATATTAGACCACTAGAGAACCAGAAACTACAAACTTGTAAGCTTTGAATCTTGAGCGTTGAACCTGCGTTCTGCACATGCTTAGACAAAAATAAGTTAGATCTGTTCTTAGACTCAACCCCTTGCCTAAAGCAAGTCAGAGAATGACCAGTTCTTGATATTTGGTCAAGGGGTGGAGCCTTATTAAATAGACGGTAATATAATAAGAAAATGCAATGCAATATGATGGTATTTTTGGATTTTTGAAAGTATTTGATTTTCTGTTGGGTTTTGAAATATATGATTTTTGTGGGTTTTGACATATATGATTTTTTGCATTTTGAAATATCTGATTTTTTTTGGGTTTTGAAATATCTGATTTTTTTAGGTTTTGAAATATCTGATTTTTTGAGTTTGAAATATATGATTTTTTTTGTATTTTTTTGGATTTTGAAAGCCAATTTCGTCCCGGCAATAAGGGTCCTACCTGTCCCATTCGGAATCTCCTAAGATCGGCGTGCTTTTGAAATGACAGTCCCTGGCCAGGGCCAATTTGTATGACGATTCTATCGAGGCCATACCCAGGGTACTGTCTAGTCCTAAAAGAAAAAAACAGAATATAGGGATAAGCTTAGGCCAGGTATAGGGGTTTTTAGAGTTTGAGTCCTTCTCACAACGACTCATTCAGAGATTCGGTCTGTTGAGTCGGGGCTTTGTGTCCGTCATCGAACCTTCATCCACCCTAGGCACGCATATGACCGGGCTCATAACGTCCCGCGGGAAAACTGTACTGCCACTCTTGCCATGCCTAGTCTTATATTCTTGCGGAGCTATAAACTTTAAGCTACATACTTTTGAAATAGATCTTTGCTTTTCGTCACGATTGTTGCTCCTTCTTTTTCTTTTCTTTGGTAAATTGCTCTTCTTGTGGAACCAGGTCATAACGGACTGCCCCTATTTGAGACCTCCTCTCGTCAGGGTGTCTAGATTAGTCATCACCCCATTTATTTACCTCTTGCCCCTAGATTCAGTCGAGGAGAGAAACGGACAGGGACTTTGACTTCTCCCGGGCATGGCCAAGGAGAAATGGTGTCTACATAATTGGGGAACCCGACCAGGAATGCCGTGAAGTGTGTGATTTGTCGAACTCGGGGTCCTCCTTCATGTTCGAGGAAGGGACACCTCGCTACCGGGCGTTCATTAGCCTGACTCTAAGGGTAAAAGTGCTTAAGATATAACCCATTCCAAGCGTGAGACAACTCATCACCTTCTGCGTTAACTAGGCAGTATGCGTTCCTTGGATAAACCTCTCTTACGACGAACGGACCTTCCTAGCTGGGTTGCAATTTGGACCTAGGACCTCCAGACCGAATAAATTTACGTTTCAAAACCATATCACCTACTTGAAATTTACGTTCAATTACCTTCTTTTGAAAATAATGTGAAACACTCTTTTGATAAACGGACATATGATCGGCCGCATTCATCCTCTTCTCATCCAAGAGTTCCAACTGGACGAGCAACGCCTCTCGACGTTCATCGAGATTAAGTTCCTTATCGAGCTGCACCCTTAGGGAACGGACCAAGATTTCATATGGGAGCACCGCCTCCATCCCGTAGGTGAGAGCATAGGGGGTTTTCCCTGTGGGAGTAGGGACAGAGGTGCGGTAAGCCCATAGAGCTTCCACTAACCGTTCAGGCCAATCAGAAAATTTGTGAGATTCACACATTCTCTATATGATTTTAAGAAGGGTTTTATTAGTGGCCTCGGTTTGACCATTACCTTGAGGATAATATGGAGATGAATGATGCAATGCAATATTGAACTTCTTATAAAGGTCCTTGAGCTCTTGGGAGATGAACTGGGATCCATTGTCGGTGATGATGCTGCTTGGCACTCCGAACCGCGAGATAATGTTCTTTATGATGAAGCGGCACACCGTTGTTGCTTTGATCTCTGCGTACGCTTCCGCTTCGGCCCACTTGGTGAAGTACTCAGTGGCGGTAAGGATGAAGGATTTTTTCTTAGTTTCAGAATTAGGATCACCGAGCGGGCCAACAACGTCGAAAGTCCACATGGAGAATGGCCAAAGAGCAGAGAGAGGATGTAGAGATAAAGCTGGAGCATGGATTTTGTCAGTGTGGAGTTGGCATTTAAGACACCTCTAGACATAGAGGGAGCAATCTTCCTCCAGAGTGGGCCAATAATAACCCTGCCTAAGGATCTTCTTTACTAGAGCCTAGCCATTAACATGACCTCCACACTCACTGATGTGAAACAGCCCAAGGATGACTAAGCATGAAATGAGCAACCTAGGACCTAGACCCGCAAGCATACAAGCACTCCAATGATTCTCACAATAGCGTCTTAATTACTCTCACGGCACATGCGATCACCCGGCGGGGCCGGGGGATGATGGCAAGGGTCCGGGGCGAGACCCAATGATTCTAATTGACTTAGTTGGCTTAGGCTGACCTCAAAGGGCCTAGGATTCCCAACTTAGTGGGCGGCTGGCCCGCAGGGCGGGGTTCGGGTGGCACTCTCTCCCGGTCCGCGGTGGACACCTTCAAAGTAGCATACTAGTACGGGCTCTCTTCTCACCGTCCGACGGGCATTCAAAGCAATACTAAACTCGCAGAAATAAGGCAATCAAGGGTAGTATCAGAGGCTCACCTGATCGGTGTGAAAACACCGATCCCGCTCGGAGACGAGGGCGCGCCGGGAGGCGAGGGTATATACCCGATCGCCACGGCGGTGTCGCTTGACCTGAAAGTGAATGAAGTCCAACACTACACCTCTCGCATGAGGGGTGATCTTGGGTAGGGATTAAGCTTAGTACAACCAAAACTACCTCCACGCAGGGAGGGGCCTTCAGCCGGCCAAGTGGGGTGGGGGAATTAAGCAAAGAAGACCGACTTTCCGAACTCCGCCGGTTCTGCCAAGCTTCAGGCTCGCTGGACAGGGTGTCGATGACGACGCTGCCACGGACTCCACAGAACTCCAAACTTGATGAAACCAGTGCCAAAAGTTTTCCAACTGACAGAGGATGATGTCTGAATTTTTGCAGAAGCTCTGGAATGCGGGGTTGATCGGACCGGTGACTGGAGCAGGACAGCAACGCTCTGCCACTGACTGATGCAGAACTAATGCAGTAGGTTGAAGAAGGCACTGCGGATGGTCCCGAACTCCAAATGGAACGAAACTGGCGGTGGCGCGATCGTGGTCGGAGTAGCTTTGAGCAGAAGTTGACAGGGCCACAATCTGAGGTCGGAGAAGAGAGTGGTGACCTGGAGAAGTGGGGACTGGTCGAACCTGGACCCACAGGTGGCAGACTGCACACTCCGGCGAAGAAAATGGTAACTGATAGCTCCGGTGGCCGAATGAGGTCCTTCTTCTTGGAGATGAAATCTAACTGGACGTAGTTCCTGCCCTCCGAAAATGGCGCCCAGACCTGTCCCGAGCTGGTCGTGGTGGCTCCAGCTTTCAGCTTCAGGTCCTCAGACAGGGACAGCAGACGCAGTCGGACGAGATCTGCTCCTACGAACAGCTCCGACCTCGGAAGCTGGCGAGACCACCACGGTTGGAAAGATAACTCGCAGAGGATTCCAGAAATGTAGGCCTTGCCACCTGAATCTTTGATAGACGGTCGTGGCTGCCTCTGCAAGTCACTGCAACTATGCTGCCTGAAACAGAGACAGAATGAGGGGAAGAAGAAGGTGTGGGGAAGGGGATAGCCAAGAAGGTAAGAGGTGGAGGGTGTGTCTAATGGCTATGGGAGGGGAATGTGAGGTGTTTAGGGGTTGATGGATGGTTGTTGGGCTGGCTGGAGAAGCAGGGAGGAGGTGGTGAAGGGGGCTGCAGCTGGTGGAGGTGGTGATAGGGGTGGAGGTGCACTAGGGAGAGGGTGAGTTGGAGAGGAGGAAGAGGAGGGCGACCAGACCAAGGGGAGTCTGGTTTGGGTCGACCTAGGGTGTGGGAGGGATGGGAGAGGGGAGGGAATTTCGAATTTGGGCTTTGGGAGAGGTTAATTCAGCCTTGGGAAGGTGGTGGGGTGCCTAGGGAAGGAGAGTGGGGTAGTTGGGGGTTGGAAGGTGGGGAGAGGATTGGAGGAGAGGCTCTTGGGACTAGTAGGGGAGTAAAGATGGCTTATGGGAAGTTGTAGGGAGTTAATGGAGGTAGGTGGGGGTTGGAAGTGGTTGGGAGGGGGAGGAGAGAGGAGGAGTTCACCCCTTTCCTGGTGGGAGAGAGAAGGAGAGAGAGAGAGGTAATGAGAGAGTAAGAGAAGAGAAATTTAGTGGAGGGAAGAGATGTGGGAAATATTGCTATTCAAATGGATTCATCAAAAATTGATTACATGGATAGAGATGGGGCCTATTTATAGGCAACCACTCTTTACATGACCAAAATGACCCTGACATTAAGACAAAAGACCCAACAAGTCCTAGACTCAATCCATTAGGCCCAAACTAAGGTACTAAGGCCCAATTAAATAAAATAAGAGAAATAGACTAGAACAACATGACTCAATAAAAGAAAGTACATAAGATAGGACTCAATAAAAGGAAAATACATAAGATGAAACTTAGGAAATGAAGATAAGTGTAGATCATAGTCAATCCACATCAAGAGTGTGCAGGCGACCCGAGCCAAAGGGAGTGTCGTGAGATGTCCTCATCAAATCTCCCGGGGTGGGGAGAACTCGACCCTGTCGAGTATGGGTCCGCCTGGCTATAGTAACGCTCCAGAATATCGGGGTCCAAGCGCAGCAGGTCCTCCCGACTCACCCAAGTATCCTCTGTCGGGGGACGGTTCTTCCACCTAACCAGGTAGCGCTGATACACCTTGTGCCTAGTAATGATACTCTGCTCATCCAGTATTGCCTCTACCTGCTCTCGTCGGTCTCTCAAGCTATGAAGTGGAGTCCCACCGGGAGTGTCTCTCTCAAGGGGGGGTAAAGGCTCGAGCTCCTCACTGGGTTCCACAGCGGGGCCCTTGTAGGGTACCAGGTCCGCCACATTGAAAGTAGGGTGTACCCCAAAACCCTCAGGTAGGTCTAGCTCATAAGCACTACTACCAAGTCGTCTCAGAACTCGAAAGGGTCCCGAACCCCGTGCCCTCAACTTGGAGGCAGGTCCCGGAAGGAGCCGCTCCGTCCTCACCATCACCAAGTCTCCCACTTGGAACTCGCAGTGGCGCCGATGAGCATCTTCCCGCCTTTTGTAAGTCTCATTGCTCTTTCCTATATGCTTGCGAGAATGCGTATGCCATGCACTATGATGTGATGTTGGTGTGAAAAGTATGGTGTGCAAAGGTGGACCTGGGCAGCCAAATGTAGACCGATCACACTTTGATTCCATGAAGACTGTGACAGACTTAGGAGGGCTGGGACATCCATAGATTAACCTTTTATGCATGGGTGTGACAAATGTCGGGGGTCCCGGACATCCATGTATGCTCCTCTCATGCTTAAGACTCATGATGAATGAAGGTGGGCCAATACATCCAAATACGGTCCACTTATGCTTCCTACTTGACATGTGGGTGATGTGAATGAATGTACCCGACTTATGAATCATGTCAAATGGTGTGATAAGCCTAGACTCATGCATATTTATCCCAAAGGTGACTTCCATGTGCATAGATGTGGGATGACTTTTGAAGTTCCATGTGAATGGGTCGAAGGGATCTAGGAAGGTGGTTATGGGGTGGGGCATTTCATCAATCCCAAGGTGTTTGTTGCCTAAGGTCAATGCTCTCATGGTGTAACCCGATTCTAGGAAGGGAGGAGTTTGGGTCAACATGGGCGATATGGGTAGGGTGAGGTGGGTGGTGAATAGGGGGAGTGGGTTACATGGAGATCTAGGCTCCCTTAGGAAGGGGTTAAAGGGATCATGGTAAGGGTCACCTAGGTAGGGGTACTCCATGTTCTCAAGGTCCTCCAATGGTGAGTCATCCTCCTCCAAGATAATTAGGCCAAGGTTGCTAATGGGTTGGTCAATCAAAGCACTTGGGATCTCAATGGTTGGGGAGTAGACTAGGATGGGTTCCTCCTCCATGGGAAGAAAGAGTATGATCTCACTTGTAAATTGGCCATTAATGTAGATGGAAGTGATGGAGCCAATGGCGGGGTAAGCTAGGCTAATGGTGCTAGGCTCCGACGGCCTCATGGCTAGCATATATGTCAAGTGGACTTGCCAATGTAGGTAGGCCACTAAGTCTCCCAAATCTTCCACACAATAGGAGGTTTGATAAGTGACATGAGGCTGAGTGGGAATGATTTGGGATTGATGTCCCATGGGTAGGTGGCTTGGTTGTGAACTAGGAATGGTGAGGCCTTGCTTGAGCCATTGGAGTACGGACTCATCTATGGTGACGGTGTCATGGGGAAGGGTGTGTAGCTCTTGAGGAGCTAGGCTAGGAGTGGTGGGTGAGTTGTGTGGCCCTTGGATTTCCTCTATCTTGGGAGGTGGATCCGGATTGGTATCCCTCTCCACTTGGGTGAGGGTGTGGGTTGCAACTCCTAAGGACAATGGGGTAGGAAGGTCTATGGTGGGTGGGTTGGTGGTAGTCGATGCATGGCGCACTCGGGGTGGTGGGCAAGGGTGGACTTGGGTTGGGATAGGAAGGGAAAGTAGTGGAGGCCTAGGTTGGGGAAAGATTGGTGTAGGAAGCGGGAGGTGGGTTGGGTGAGGGGGTTTAGGTTGGTTGGCCTTGGGAGGTGCATCTTTCTTTAGGGGTGATGGAGGGATAATGGTGGGGTTCAAGGGGGCTTGTGGGATATGGGCTTGGTGGGGGGATTTGGGTTGGGGGGTGGTGGTCGTCATGGGCCTAGGTGGAGGGGTGGTCATGGGGCCCAATTGGGTTTGTGGAGCTATGGTTGTGGTGAGGACTTGTAGGTAGGGTGTAGATGTGGTGGTCGGGATAGGATAGGTGGGAAGTGGTGGGGAATGGGGGATTGGGGTCTTGGGTTGGCCAGGAGGGGGTGAAGGAGTTGAAGTTCTCCTTAGGCTTTGGTGATTCGGGTAGGAAGGAGACACATATTTTGCCCTAAGTTTCTCCTTCATGTCCTCCTAAGTGGTGATGGGAGTTTCCCTTCTAAGTATCCTTAACCCGATAATTTGCATCCAATGAGTTTCTGCCCGTTTGGTAAGTTGCATTTTGGCAACCCAAGCCTTTTCATCCTCGGACATGGGATACCAAATGAAGTACTTGTCCAATGTGGATTCCCAATCTAAATATTCTCTAGGAGAGGTTCATCAAAGGTGGGAAGTGGGAGGGGGACCATTCTATCGTCCACCCTTGGGGTGGGCCCATTGTCACCTAATTGGGTAAGTTGACCATTTGTGCTATCTAGGCGATCAAAGGCATTGTTCATGGTTCCCATGAGGTATTCAACATGGCCTTGGAGGTTATGTGTGTTGGTGGTGGGCTTCTCTTGGGGGTTTGAACTCATGGAGAGGGCTATTGGATAAGGTCGGTATGAGGTGGCCATGCTAGTGGACAAAGAGATGCAACCGAGGACTCTAAATGCATAAACATGCCCTAGGACCAACTTGATAGAGACAAGTTGTGAACTTGCTCTGATACCACTTGATGTGAAACAGCCCAAGGATGACTAAGCATGAAATGAGCAACCTAGGACCTAGACCCGCAAGCATACAAGCACTCCAATGATTCTCACAATAGCGTCTTAATTACTCTCACGGCACATGCGATCACCCGGCGGGGCCGGGGGATGATGGCAAGGGTCCGGGGCGAGACCCAATGATTCTAATTGACTTAGTTGGCTTAGGCTGACCTCAAAGGGCCTAGGATTCCCAACTTAGTGGGCGGCTGGCCCGCAGGGCGGGGTTCGGGTGGCACTCTCTCCCGGTCCGCGGTGGACACCTTCAAAGTAGCATACTAGTACGGGCTCTCTTCTCACCGTCCGACGGGCATTCAAAGCAATACTAAACTCGCAGAAATAAGGCAATCAAGGGTAGTATCAGAGGCTCACCTGATCGGTGTGAAAACACCGATCCCGCTCGGAGACGAGGGCGCGCCGGGAGGCGAGGGTATATACCCGATCGCCACGGCGGTGTCGCTTGACCTGAAAGTGAATGAAGTACAACACTACACCTCTCGCAGGAGGGGTGATCTTGGGGTAGGGATTAAGCTTAGTACAACCAAAACTACCTCCACACAGGGAGGGGCCTTCAGCCGGCCAAGCGGGGTGGGGGAATTAAGCAAAGAAGACCGACTTTCCGAACTCCGCCGGTTCTGCAAAGCTTCAGGCTCGCTGGACAGGGTGTCGATGACGACACTGCCACGGACTCCAAAGAACTCCAAACTTGATGAAACCGGTGCCAAAAGTTTCCCAACTGACAGAGGATGATGTCTGAATTTTTTCAGAAGCTCTGGAACGCGGGGCTGATCGGACCGGTGACTGGATCAGGACAGCAACGCTCTGCCACTGACTGATGCAGAACTGATGCAGTAGGTTGAAGAAGGCACTGCGGATGGTCCCGAACTCCAAATGGAACGAAACTGGCGGTGGCGCGATCGTGGTCGGAGTAGCTTTGAGCAGAAGTTGACGGGGCCACAATCCGAGGTCGGAGAAGATAGTGGTGACTGGAGAAGTGGGGACTGGTCAAACCTGGACCCACAGGTGGCAGACTGCACACTCCGGCGAAGAAAATGGTAACTGATAGCTCCGGTGGCCGAATGAGGTCCTTCATCTTGGAGATGAAATCTAACTGGACGTAGTTCCTGCCCTCCGAAAATGGCGCCCAGACCTGTCCCGAGCTGGTCGTGGTGGCTCCAGCTTTCAGCTTCAGGTCCTCAGACAGGGACAGCAGACGCAGTCGGACGAGATCTGCTCCTACAAACAGCTCGACCTCGGAAGCTGGCGAGACCACCACGGTTGGAAAGATAACTCGCAGAGGATTCCAGAAATGTAGGACTTGCCACCTGAATCTTTGAGAGACGGTCGTGGCTGCCTCTGCAAGTCACTGCAACTATGCTGCCTGAAACAGAGACAGAATGAGGGGAAGAAGAAGGTGTGGGGAAGGGGATAGCCAAGAAGGTAAGAGGTGGAGGGTGTGTCTAATGGCTATGGGAGGGGAATGTGAGGTGTTTAGGGGTTGATGGATGGCTGTTGGGCTGGCTGGAGAAGCAGGGAGGAGGTGGTGAAGGGGGCTGCAGCTAGTGGAGGTGGTGATAGGGGTGGAGGTGCACTAGGGAGAGGGTGAGTTGGAGAGGAGGAAGAGGAGGGCGACCAGACCAAGGGGAGTCTGGTTTGGGTCGACCTAGGTTGTGGGAGGGATGGGAGAGGGGAGGGAATTTCGAATTTGGGCTTTGGGAGAGGTTAATTCAGCCTTGGGAAGGTGGTGGGGTGCCTAGGGAAGGAGAGTGGGGTAGTTGGGGGTTAGAAGGTGGGGAGAGGATTGGAGGAGAGGCTCTTGGGACTAGAAGGGGAGTAAAGATGGCTTATGGGAAGTTGTAGGGAGTTAATGGAGGTAGGTGGGGGTTGGAAGTGGTTGGGAGGGGGAGGAGAGAGGAGGAGTTCGCCCCTTTCCTGGTGGGAGAGAGAAGGAGAGATAGAGAGAGAGAGAGGTAATGAGAGAGTAAGAGAAGAGAAATTTAGTGGAGGGGAGAGATGTGGGAAATATTGCTATTCAAATGGATTCATCAAAAGTTGATTACATGGAGAGAGATGGGGCATATTTATAGGCAACCACTCTTTACATGACCAAAATGACCCTGACATTAAGACAAAAGACCCAACAAGTCCTAGACTCAATCCATTAGGCCCAAACTAAGGTACTAAGGCCCAATTAAACAAAATAAGAGAAATAGACTAGAACAACATGACTCAATAAAAGAAAGTACATAAGATAGGACTCAATAAAAAGAAAATACATAAGATGAAACTTAGGAAATGAAGATAAGTGTAGATCATAGTCAATCCACATCAAGAGTGTGCAGGCGACCCGAGCCAAAGGGAGTGTCGTGAGATGTCCTCATCACTCACTAGAATGGGCTGCTTCGGCCACCATCCAAGCTTCATCATCATCTAGGCACCTCATGAGCATTCCATTAAGAGCGCGCCTGTACAATTCTCCAGCAATGATAGTGTATCTTGAGGCGCCTCTTCTAATAGTCTTACGCTGTTCGGCATTTGCCCCTGTTGGGAACAATCCATCTTTGCAATACAGCTCTATTTCATGGTACCATGGCAACTCTTCTTCCTCCAGGATCTCTTCTATTTCCGTTAAAGATACTTCCTTCAAATCTTCCTTCTCAACCCTAGCCTCTACAGTCTTCCAAAGGTTGTGGTACCAAGGATCCTGAAGAGAGGGAGCATCTAACCTCTGAATGATGATAGTCTCAGTGCTCCGACTGAGAGGGAAAGATAAAGAGGAAGCAAGTGATGCCAGTGCATCAGTAAGAATATTTTGAGATCGAGGGGTATGGATGTAGATTAACTTGTAGAATTACCGAGCCAGGAGAGTGACCAAATCTTGATATGGCTTGAGCTTCGGGTCACGAGTGCAGTAAGTGGATAGAACCTATCGCAGAATGAGCAGAGAGTCTCCTATGATGTTTAGGTAGCATGCGCCGAAGAGGTAGGCGCGCTTTAATCCGGCCAGGAGAGCATCATACTCGGCGATGTTGTTGGTAGCAGGAAAATGGAGCTAATAGGCGAAGGGAATTGTCACTCCTTACGGAGTGAGGAGAACGGCACCTATCCTCGGCCTTGAGAATTGAGCGCACCATCGAAGTGCAGAGACCAAAAGGGATGATTGGTAAGGATAGAGAGATGCTCATCGGGGAAATCATCCTGAATAGAGTCTGTGCAGGGGATAAGAAGATGGGCAAGGTGCTCAGTGATGGCATATCCTTTGATTACCTTCTGAATGACGAATGTGATGTCGAATTGAGAGAGGAAGCTCTGCCAGTGAGCTAACCTACTAGAAAGGACAGGCTTTTCTAAGAGATAATTGATCGGGTCCATTCTAGAGATCAACCTTACTGGGTGGGCTAGGAAATAGTGTTTGAGTTTCTGAGCTACCCACACTAAGGCAGCACAATTCTTTTCTATGGCGGTGTACTTGGCCTCTGCCGGGTTAAATAACCTGGAGAGATAATAAGCTGCCCGCTCTTTACCTTCGTCATCTACTTGTGCTAAGATCGCCCTTAGGGAGTCCTCGATGATAGAAATGTATAGGATTAGGGGTTTCCCAAGGACAGGAGGTTGCAAAATCGGGGAATTGGTCAAATATTCCTTTAAGTCCTCATAGGCCTTTTGACAGTCTTGATTCCATTCAAACTTAACCCCCGCCTTTAGCAATTCGTAAAACGGGCGGCACCTCTGAGAATGTTGGGATATGAATCTTCTAATAAATTGTAATCTGCCAATTAATCCTCGGAGTTCCGTGATATTCTTAGGCGGAGGCATGTCCATGACGGCCTTTGCTTTATTAGGATCAATCTGAATCCCCCGTTTGCTAACTATGAAGCCTAACAACTTCCCTGAAGAGACTCTAAAAACACATTTCTTTGGGTTCATTTTTAACTGGTACTCTCTAGCTCTTTGGAGCACCTTAGCCAAAATAGAGGGGTGTTCTTCTTTGATCCTCGACTTCACTAGGATGTCATCCACGTAAGCTTCCATATAGATATGCATCATGTCGTAAAATATAGCCATCATCGCCCTTTGATAGGTGGCGCCGGTATTCTTCAAACCAAACGGCATAGCCACATAGCAATACGTACCCCAGGACGTGGTGAAGGAGGTTTTCTCTTGATCTTCAGGAGCGAGACGGATTTGGTTGTATCCAGAATAACCGTCTATGAATGACAATGCTTCATATCCGGTGGTGTTGTCTACCAAGAGATCTATGTGAGGCAGTAGGAAATCATCTTTGGGACATACTTTGTTAAGATCCCTGAAATCAATGCAGATGCACACTTTTCCATCTTTCTTGATAACAGGGACTATGTTCGCCACCCACTGAGGATATAAGACCACTCTGATAAACTTGGCCATGTATAATTTATCGACCTCTTCCTTAATCCTTAAGGCCATGTGGGGCTGAAATCTTCTTGACCTTTATTTTACGGGTGTTACCCCTGGTTTAAGCACAAGTCGATGTTCCACTAAAGAGGGGTCAAGACCCGGCATGTCCTTATAAGACCAGGCAAAAGAATTGTAATGTCCCAGACCTTTCGGATCCTTCGTCGTGGGTCCCGGATCTGGTTTCTCGGAGTGTCTGGCTCCGTTGTGTCCTAAATTTCATTCTGGACATCTTTCATGTCCGGATCGGCGCGATCCGGAGTTGTTTCGGAGGCCCGGAGTGCGTCCGCGGCTTTTCCGTGTGTGTTTTCTGATTTCCGTGTACGGGTTTTGGCAGACCCTTCAGAACCTCGTTGCGGGTGAACCGGACCGTTCACCTAGGCGAGGGTTGTATCGTTGCGATCGGTGCGTCGCGAGGATCGAGGAGGTGTATTTTTCTATTTTTTAGGATTTTTTTGATTTTTTGGATTTTCTATAAATACCCCCCTATTTTCTTTCCTTTTCTTTTTCCCCTTTCCTTCTTTTCCTCTTTCTTTCCTCCTCCCGTGAGCCACGGCCGACCGTTGCAACCCCCCCTTGCCCGTTGGACTTCGCGGCGCCCCTTCCCCTCCGGCGACGGGTGGTGGACCTCGGTGGCGGCGCGGTGACGACGGAGGTGGCGAGAGGATCGTGACGGTGCCCCCATTGGTGCGTGGGAGAGGAGTTCGTGTTCGAGCAAGATTCGGCGATCGGCGGCGATCCGGTGGTTTTTGAGCTTCTTTAAGGTAGGGGGACGGATCCTTGCCCTCTTTACAGTATTCCCCATGATTTCTAGGCCGTGGAGAGGCCGAGTGGGGCTAAATCCATGCCGGGAGGGTTATTTTCATGCTTGGGGTTTGAGCGCCGGATCCATTGATTCGTGGGAGTTTTTGATTGATTTGGGGCTCTAGATGCATGCTAGGACGTCGGGGGGGTGATTCCCCGTTGTTTTCCCTTCACCAGAGGGGGTGAATGGGCGTGGTTTTACGATTTTTGGGCGTATTTCGCGAACCGGGCTCGGCCCGTTGTCGCACTATATTCCAGTGGCACGTTCTTAATGAACGCGCCGTGTCGTCCGGGCGCGTTCATCGAAAGGGATGACCGCTCTGGCGGTTCGGAACGCGCCAGGGATGGGTAGTGCGATCGCATGATCACGCTATCCAAGACTAGCGCGTTCAGGCGTGAACGCGCTAGCCTTGGACAGCGCGATCTGGCAGATCACGCTAGCCCATGCTAGCGCGTTCTCCAGAGTCGCGCTAGGGGTGCCTAGCGCGACCTTCCCCCTTCCCCGAAACTGTGTTCCTTGGGTAGCTTAGCCTCCGGTTGGGTGAGTTTTGGACCCGGTCATGGAGTGTGGCCCGAGGGTTGCCGTGGGCACCCAGGGAAAGCCACAGGGGCGCCCGGGGGTCCCCGGAGAATCAGTTACCTCAGTGGGGGTGCCGCGTGACTTGAGGGACGGTCAGACCTCATGCGTGTCCCCGGCATCCGTACCTACCGTTTGGTTACCAAGAGTCTGTGTTAGTGTGTTAATCGGTGGGTTCCGTGAGTCGAGTCCTTACTCTAGTGACCTGTCCACTAGTCGTAGCTTCCTGTGCACGCGTGTGCGGACCCACCTGGGAGTGGTGGAGAGCGAGACCCAGTGTGACGCGGTTTTTAGGCTGGTTTCCGTAGGGCCCCTTGCCTTTGCCACCAGAGTCTGGTGGGGGGGAAAACCAGCTAGAGGACCCGACCTAGAGCAGATGGTCTGTGTGTGCACACGTAGTTGGGGGCTTAGGACACGCGCTGACGAGCGTGACCCCAGCTAGTCCTTGTTGTGGTTCTTATTGCGTGTCTGAGTGTCACGCCTGGGGCGTCGTAGCTGGACACTTGTGACGCGGTGTAAGACGTCAGGGGACGCATCCGGTCGTTCTTCTGGTGGGTAGTGCTCCTGTTCGCTGGCAGGCGTGGACTCGAGTTTTATTGGACCGAGGTTTGGTAGTACGGTACTCTTAGAGTAGATGGCTTTTCCGTTTATTTACTTTAGCTTGTCGGTTCCACCATACTCTTGCTAGGTAGGGTTGCCTTCTGCTTTCTCATTTTTTGCGCGAGGTGGGGATTCGCGGGATCCCTACTGGGCCAATGAAATGAGGCTCACCCCTACTTTTCAGGTGAGGCGGGGTCTTCGAGAGGCGCGGCCGAGTTTCAGCGTGGTTCTTCTAGCCAAGGTTAGTCGCCAGTCTGCCAGAGCCGGGGGATGCCCCGTGTAGTTGTACGCCGGGGGATGCCACGTGTAGTTGTACTTTCCTTTCTGTTGACTGTACACTTATTTGGACATGAGTCTCTGTGGACCTTGTAGCAGTTTATTTAGTTATATTATGCTGTGCATTTTATTTTAGATTATTGTGCTATCTCTGTAGTTGCTTCAGCTTCTCTTGTACTCCCACACCATCCCTCTTTACCCTTTCGAGTCTTCGGGCTCGTGGGTTGGCGGGCCGAGATTCGAGACGCGCCGGTTCCTTTTCGGTACTCGGATCCTGGGTCGTCACAGCTGGTATCAGAGTGTAGGTTGTAGAGGTACATCAGAATTTGAAACGAATTGTGGTGGTCCAGAAGGTCCATGAATGTCCTGTACAGTCGGCGACTGGCTTAGGGCCGCGCGTGTTTTATTGATTTGTGGTTGTTTTCTTGATGTCAGGTGCGTTATGGCTCCACGGAGGAGGGCTCGTCCCCAGCAGGGAGAGTCTAGCGGTGGTCCGGAGGAGCAGAGCAGGGCTTCAGTTTCTGAGGGTGTAGCTGGAGATGCGAGAGCTCCGGGGATGGACGATTTCTTTCGAGGCATGTTTGAGTATGTATTTCAGCGGCAGCAGGGTGGTGAGGCTGGTGTGGGCCAGGCTCGTGGTGGTTATGGTCGCGTGTTGAAGGAGTTTTTGCTGTTTCAGCCTCCTTCTTTTAGTGGGCAGCCAGATCCTGAGGTGGCCAGAGAGTGGCTGGATGATGTTCGGCGGGTTTTCAGCGCGATGGAGTGTCCTGAGGAGGAGCAGGTGGCGTTGGCTACTCATCATCTTCAGGGAGCGGCCCGTACTTGGTGGACGTCAGAGTGGGGTTCAGTGCTCCAGTCTCATCCTCTTCGGCAGATTGCGTGGCAGGAGTTCGTCACGGCCTTCGAGCGTGCCTTCTGTCCGTCCTTTGTCAGGTCGCAGAGGTTGCGTGAGTTTATGGAGCTGACCCAGGGTGACATGACGGTGATGCAGTACCGTGCCAGGTTTATCGAGTTGGGCCGTTATGCTCCTCACATCATGGCAGATGAGGAGGTGAAGACCGATCAATTTGTGGGTGGCCTGAGGCTAGAGTTGAGGTATCATCTTCTTGCGTCGGGGTTGACCACTTTGGACGCGGCATGTAAGGCAGCAGCGGCGCTGGAGAGAGACTTGCAGAAGGTTCGAGGGCAGGGCAGTGCTAGTCAAGCGCAGGCAGATTTCAGCTAGCCGTCAGGGATGTAGCAGCAGAGCACCGTCCAGCTCTCAGTAGGTGGATCAGTGGCGACGCAGTCTACGGCTCCTGCGCCAGGGTTGTCCTTCAAGTCGAAGCTTAAGAAGCTGCTTAAGGAAGCTGGTTTTGGCAAGAGGCGTCAGGATTGCAAGGAGTCAAAGCAGGAGTCGTTGGGCAGTGTTCAGCAGCCGGTGGCTTTTCAGCGCCAGGGTTCGATGACTGGTTCGCGGGGCGGTTGTCCTAGGTGCGGTGGTTCTCATCCAGGCAGACCGTGTTCAGCGCCCATGATTTGCTTCAGGTGCGATCAGCCAGGACATATGGCACGTGACTGTCCGCAGAGACCGAGCCAGCCGCATGAGTTTCAGCAGCAGCAGCAGTTTTAGCCCCAACAGTTGTCATCACAGCCGCAGCAGTACCAGCAGCAGGGACAGTTTCCTCAGTTGTCACGGTCAGCTACCGTAGGGAGGCAGAGATCCCGAGGCAGAGTGACTCATATGACCAGGGCAGAGGCTGAGGCGTCACATTTGGTGGAAGGTACTCTCTCGATTTTGGGTCGTGCGGCTCGTGTTTTGTTTGATTCAGGTGCTTCTCATTCGTTCATCTCGGAGGATTTTGCTCAGGGCGTGGAGGACCAAGTGACCGAGGTGTCCTGTGACTTGGCAGTAGAGTTGCCTACCGGTGACTTCATGATCACTCCGTACTGCTTCGAGAAGGTACCTGTGTGGGTGGAAGGGCGGAGTTTGCCGGCTAGACTCTATGCGTTACCGCTTCAGGACTTCGATGTGATTTTGGGCATGGATTGGCTCGAGGCTCATCATGCCTTGGTGGATTGCGGCTCGAAGAAGGTCTACTTCTGACAGCTTCGTGGACCCACCTTCTATTTTCAAGGTATTCGGTCTTCCTCTTCCCGCTTGCTTATTTCGGCTATCCGTGCGCGTCGCTTGCTTGATGCGGGTTGTCAGGGCTTTCTCGCATCCGTGGTTTTGGTGGATCGGCAGTGTCCTGAGGTAGAGGATATTCCCATCGTGTGCGAGTTTCTCGATGTTTTTCCCGAGGAGCTACCAGGGTTGCCACCGCAGCGAGAGATTGATTTTATGATTGAGGTGGTGCCGGGTACGGCGCCTATGTCGAAGTCCCCTTATCGGATGGCACCTGCTGAGTTGCGAGAGCTGAAGGCGCAGTTGCAGGAGTTGCTGGCCAAGGGGTATATTCGTCCTAGTTATTCCCCGTGGGGTGCGCCGGTGTTGTTTGTGAAGAAGAAGGATGGTAGTTTGAGGCTGTGCATCGACTACCGTCAGTTGAACCAGGCGACTGTTAAGAATAAGTATCCGTTGCCTCGGATTGATGACTTATTCGATCAGCTTCAGTCGGCCCGGGTGTTTTCGAGGATTGATTTGAGATCAGGATACTATCAGCTGCGGATTCGAGAGTCGGATGTGGAGAAGACAGCGTTTCGGTCGAGGTATGGGCATTATGAGTTCTTGGTGATGCCGTTCGGGCTCACCAATGCCCCCGCAGCGTTCATGGATTTGATGCATAGGGTGTTTCGTCCGTACTTGGACCAGTTCGTGGTCGTGTTTGTGGACGACATCCTTGTGTATTCGCGGTCTGCTGAGGAGCATGTGCAGCATCTAAGAGCAGTGTTGCAGACCTTGCGCGATCAGCAGCTGTATGCCAAGCTCAGCAAGTGTGAGTTCTGGCTTCGTGAGGTGCACTTTTTGGGGCACGTGATTTCTGGTGATGGTGTTTTCGTGGACCCAGCTAAGGTCGAGGCTGTGGTACAGTGGCCGAGGCCGAGTTCTGTCACGGAGATTCGAAGTTTCTTGGGGCTCGCAGGCTATTATCGGCGGTTCATTCAGGATTTTTCTCGTATTGCAGCCCCGATGACCAGGCTTACGCGGAAAGAGGTGCCGTTCGTCTGGACGGAGGAGTGTGAGCGGAGCTTCGTGGAGCTGAAAAGGTTGCTTACCACTGCTCCGGTTTTGGTGTTACCATCTGGCTCGGGTGGTTTCGTAGTATGTACGGATGCTTCCGGGGTAGGTCTCGGTGCTGTGTTGATGCAGCATGAGAGAGTCATACCGTATGCGTCGCGGCAGCTGAAGCCACATGAGGTGAACTACCCTGTTCATGATCTTGAGTTGGCGGCGGTGATTTTCGCTCTGAAGATCTGGAGGCATTATTTGTACGACGAGAAGTTTGAGCTTTTCACTGACGATCAGAGTTTGAGGTATGTGTTCACGCAGAAGGACCTTAACCTCAGGCATAGGAGGTGGATGGAGTATATGAAGGATTATGACTTCACTCTGTCTTATCAGCCTGGCAAGATGAATGTCATGGCTGATGCTCTGAGTAGGAGGGTAATGGTCAGTCGGATGTTGTTGAGGAAATGGAAGCTTTGGGAGCAGGTTCCGGCCATGACTTTTAGGCTCAAGGTCCCGTAGGACCAGGGTTCGGCTATCCTTGCGAGTCTAACTATCACACCCGCGGTGCGTCGACAAGTGACTGAGGCTCAGCGAGCGGACCCCGAGCTACCTCGTATTCTGTCGATGGCTGAGGTGGAGTTTGGTGAGGATGGAGCTGTGAGGTTCAGAGGTAGATTGTACGTGCCGGTCGAGGAGCAGGTACGGCGTACGGTATTACGCGAGGATCACGGGAGTCGGTATGCCGTACACCCCGGATCGGCCAAGATGTACCAGAACCTAAAGAGGCAGTTTTGGTGGCCTGGCATGAAGAGAGATGTGGCGGAATTTGTGGCCAGGTGTTTGACCTGTCAGCAGGTGAAGGTGGAGCACCAGCGACCAGGAGGCACACTTCAGCCCTTGGATGTTCCTGCTTGGAAGTGGGACCACGTGACCACTGACTTTGTGGTTGGATTACCGAGGACGTCCAGCAGGGAGGATAGTATCTGGTTGCTAGTGGATAGACTGACGAAGACTGCGCGGTTGCTGCCGGTCAAGGTCAGTTGGAGCGTACAGCGTTTGGCTCGTCTGTATCTGGAGCGGATTGTTCCGTTGCATGGAGTTCCCATCTCCATTGTGTCGGATCGTGACCCACGTTTCACTTCTGGATTTTGGAGGAGCTTACAGAAGGCTCTAGGCACTGAGTTGGCTTTCAGCTCGGTCTATCATCCTCAGTCGGACGGTCAGTCTGAGCGGACCATCCAAACTCTAGAGGATATGTTACGAGCGTGTTGCTTAGAGTGGCAGGGGAGTTGGACCCACCATTTGTCATTGGTGGAGTTTGCCTATAACAACAGCTACCATTCGAGTATCGGTATGGCTCCTTATGAGGCGTTGTATGGGCGACCTTGTCGGACTCCACTTGATTGGTTCGAGGTGGGCGAGCGTGTCCTAACCGGACCAGATTTGGTACAGCAGTGTGTTGAGGTGGTGCATCTCGTTCGGCAGAAGATGTTGGCAGCTCAGAGCCGGCAGAAGAGTTATGCCGATCGGAGGAGACGACCTCTCAGCTTTGCCGTGGAAGACCGAGTTTTCTTGAGAGTTTCTCGCATGAAGGGCGTGATGCATTTCGATAGGCGTGGGAAGCTGAGTCCCCGCTACATTGGTCCCTTTCCCATCGTTGCGCGTGTTGGGGAAGTCGCATATCTGTTGCGGCTACCTCTAGAGCTTTCTGCCGTGCATGATGTGTTTCACGTGTCGATGCTTCAGAAGTATATGCCCGATGATTCCCATGTTCTTGAGGATACCGTTTGGCCTGAGGTGACCCCAGATCTGTCCCTTCCGGAGTTTCTGTTCGCATTGAGGATCGGCGAGAGCAGCGCCTGTGAAACAAGGTCATTCCTCTGGTTAAGGTGGTCTGGCAGCGTCACTCTGGCGGCGAGGCGTCTTGGGAGCGTGAGGATGAGATGCGGGAGCTGTATCCTTATTTGTTTGTGTGAGTCTTTCCCCTGTTCTTGTGCTTTGTTCTTGAATTTCGGGGATGAAATTCTTTTAAGGGGGGAGGGCTGTAATGTCCCGGACCTTTCGGATCCTTCGTCATGGGTCCCGGATCTGGTTTCTTGGAGTGTCTGGCTCCGTTGTGTCCAAAATTTCGTTCTGGACATCTTTCGTGTCCGGATCGGCACGATCCGGAGTTGTTTCGGAGGCCCGGAGTGCGTCCGCGGCTTTTCCGTGTGTATTTTCCGATTTCCGTGTACGGGTTTCGGCAGACCCTTCAGAACCTCGTTGCGGGTGAACCGGACCGTTCACCTAGGCGAGGGTTGTACCGTTGCGATCGATGCGTCGCGAGGATCGAGGAGGTGTATTTTTCTATTTTTTAGGATTTTTCCAATTTTCTGGATTTTCTATAAATACCCCCCTATTTTCTTTCCTTTTCTTTTTCCCCTTTCCTTCTTTTCCTCTTTCTTTCCTCCTCCCGTGAGCCACGGCCGACCGTTGCAACCCCCCCTTGCCCGTTGGACTTCGCGGCGCCCCTTCCCCTCCGGCGACGGGTGGTGGACCTCGGTCGCGGCGCGGTGACGACGGCGGTGGCGAGAGGATAGTGACGGTGCCCCCATTGGTGCGTGGGAGAGGAGTTCGTGTTCGAGCAAGATTCGGCGATCGGCGGCGATCCGGTGGTTTTTGAGCTTCTTTAAGGTAGGGGGACGGATCCTTGCCCTCTTTACAGTATTCCCCGTGATTTCTAGGCCGTGGAGAGGCCGAGTGGGGCTAAATCCATGCCGAGAGGGTTATTTTCATGCTTGGGGTTTGAGCGCCGGATCCATTGATTCGTGGGGGTTTTTGATTGATTTGGGGCTCTAGATGCATGCTAGAACGTCGGGGGGGGGGGGGGGTGATTCCCCGTTGTTTTCCCTTCACCAGAGGGGGTGAATGGGCGTGGTTTTACGATTTCCGGGCATATTTCACGAACCGGGCTCGGCCCGTTGTCGTGCTATATTCCAGTGGCGCGTTCTTAATGAACGCGCCGTGTCGTCCGAGCGCGTTCATCGGAAGGGATGACCGCTCTGGCGGTTCGGAACGCGCCAGGGACGGGTAGCGCGATCGCATGATCACGCTATCCAAGACTAGCGCGTTCAGGCGTGAACGCGCTAGCCTTGGGCAGCACGATCTGGCAGATCGCGCTAGCCCATGCTAGCACGTTCTCCAGAGTCGCGCTAGGGGTGCCTAGCGCGACCTTCCCCCTTCCCCGAAACTGTGTTCCTTGGGTAGCTTAGCCTCCAGTTGGGTGAGTTTTGGACCCGGTCATGCCGTGTGGCCCGAGGGTTGCCGTGGGCACCCAGGGAAAGCCACAGGGGCGCCCGCGGGTCCCCGGAGAATCAGTTACCTCGGTGGGGGTGCCGCGTGACTTGAGGGACGGTCAGACCTCATGCGTGTCCCGGGCATCCGTACCTATCGTTTGGTTACCAAGAGTCTATGTTAGTGTGTTAATCGGTGGGTTCCGTGAGTCGAGTCCTTACTCTAGTGACCTGTCCACTAGTCGTAGCTGCCTGCGCACGCGTGTGCGGACCCACCTGGGAGTGGTGGAGAGCGAGACCCAGTGTGACGCGGTTTTTAGGCTGGTTTCCGTAGGGCCCCTTGCCTTTGCCACCAGAGTCTGGTGGGGGGGAAAACCAGCTAGAGGACCCGACCTAGAGCAGATGGTCTGTGTGTGCACACGTAGTTGGGGGCTTAGGACACGCGCTGACGAGCATGACCCCAGCTAGTCCTTGTTGTGGTTCTTGTTGCGTGTCTAAGTCTCACGCCTGGGGCGTCGTAGCTGGACACTTGTGACGCGGTGTAAGACGTCAGGGGACGCATCCGGTCGTTCTTCTGGTGGGTAGTGCTCCTGTTCACTGGCAGGCGTGGACTCGAGTTTTATTGGACCGAGGTTTGGTAGTACGGTACTGTTAGAGTAGATGGCTTTTCTGTTTATTTACTTTAGCTTGTCGGTTCCACCGTACTCTTGCTAGGTAGGGTTGCCTTCTGCTTTCTCGTTTTTCGCGTGAGGTGGGGATTCGCGGGATCCCTACTGGGCCAATGAAATGAGGCTCACCCCTACTTTTCAGGTGAGGCGGGGTCTTCGAGAGGCGCGGCCGAGTTTCAGCGTGGTTCTTCTAGCCAAGGTTAGTCGCCTGTCTGCCAGAGCCGGGGGATGCCCCGTGTAGTTGTACGCCGGGGGATGCCCCGTGTAGTTGTACTTTCCTTTCTGTTGACTGTACTCTTATTTGGACATGAGTCTCTGTGGACCTTGTAGCAGTTTATTTAGTTATATTATGCTGTGCATTTTATTTTAGATTATTGTGCTATCTCTGTAGTTGCTTCAGCTTCTCTTGTACTCCCACACCATCCCTCTTTACCCTTTCGAGTCTTCAGGCTCGTGGGTTGGCGGGCCGAGATTCGAGACGCGCCGGTTCCTTTCCGGTACTCGGATCCTAGGTCATCACAAGAATCGTTGTACTCCCTTAGAACCTTGATTAGATCTTCTTCTACCTGCGAAGGGAGATGGATCATCTTCAGTTCCCATATTTATTTCCTTTGTAGGTTCATCCATTGCTGACGATGGCTCGTCGAATCTCTTTAACCCTTGCGCATACAGATCGGCGGTGTCATCTACATTGCTGTCCTCATCATCGATCGGGTCTTTTTCATCCAGGACTTCATATACACCTAGTCCGTCGTCGCTCCACACCACTTCTTGCTCCTCACCTTCTTCTATAACAATCGCCGTAGCTATGAATTCTGGACACTTCAGAAGAGCATGATAGTGCTGAGCAAGATCCTGCAAGAACCTATCAGGAACAGATTGGGAATGATGCGCAAGCGGGCCCGGCTCAAGGGAGGAAGGGTTGGACGACTAAGAACAAGACCCTACTTCTCTAGACCTAATAGACTCTTCTTTCCTAGACTCAACAGTCCCTACATCTAACCTAGGGGAAAGGAAATCTAATGGGAAAGAAGCAGCAGGGGACTCGTGCCCCTGGGAGGAGGATGGAGATAAGATAGCGTAATCTTCCACTGAAATCTCCGTTTCAAATTTGACGTTTTTTTTGGAGATCAGTGGAGATTATGCAACAAGAAGGAGAGGAAGATGGAGGAGGAGGGAGATGGAGAGGGAAGAGAGACGGGAACAAGACATCAAAAAATGGATCAGAAGAAGAGAACCACATATCGGAGAGATTGGATGATGGGGTCCACATTGTGGAGAGATCAATGGGTGGGCATTGCCCACATGCACAGGGTATAATCAGCACCTCGGTTGGAAGTTCCACAAAGTACGGATCAATCATAATCGGAGGTGAACGACGTATAGATTCCAGCTGCTAGAAGAGAGACATAAGACGGGAGGGAGACCAAGTAAAGATAGTGGGCGAGCTCCCCTTTTTTCGCGGACGATAAGCTAGTTTCTTCGGCTCAAACTGCACAAGTCGTACCTCCTGATGTTTCTGGCAGCTTTCATCTTCATAAAATAGCATTTCAAAAGCTGGCTGTAATCAATCATGTCATTAACTGGCCCTTTCGGAAGCAATGGCGGGCTGGCAAATACCTGAGCTGTGTCTTCTTCTCCCTTGGACTGACTTGGCTGTGCTTTCAAGGTGCGGACTGGAGAGGACCTTTAACTAAATGTTGACGATAGTCCCAAGTCAAGGGCCCAGAATCACCCAAGATTGATAATGCGGACTCTCGATAATCGAGGCCCCTTCTATTCATTTTTCTCCCTTTGGGGACCGGCTTGGTCCGCCCTTATAGTTGCGCGCCGAGGCCTCTCCCAGGCTGATAGCCCAGTTTCAATATAATATCCCAGCCTTTCAAATCTCGAATCTGGTGCTTCACTTTAATATCAACTGCTGTAGAGACGGGCTTGCGTGGCGCATAAGCCCATGGGAAATCCAGATCTAACACATAAATAACTTGCCGATTACTGGGCCATAGAGTTGGCAGCACTTTCTCCGAGATAGTCTTGACTGACTGAACTGTGGATAAACTTTTTACCTTAACCACCCTCCCTTGGAAAGGGAATTTGTAGCAACCCAGGTAAATTAAAAGGAC
Source organism: Amorphophallus konjac (assembly GCA_022559845.1). NCBI lineage: Eukaryota > Viridiplantae > Streptophyta > Magnoliopsida > Alismatales > Araceae > Amorphophallus > Amorphophallus konjac. Next base: position 83,580,927 of record CM040129.1, read on the forward strand.
TAGAAAGTCTGAAATAAATTAAAATAAATAATTAATCAAAGCCCAGACTCTGTACATGATCCCCTAATGGGCCTTACATTTGGATCTCATAGACCCTACCCTTAAATACTAATGGATTAAGAATAGAACGTCATTTTTAAGTAGGCATTTAAATCATTTTTTAATAATAAATAAACCTTGGAAAAAATGACAATTTATATTTTTAATAATTTAGAAAAATTAATATTTCATCTTTATTACATTATATCTTTATTTGAAGGGATAGGGATAAATAGATAAGATTTTTGAGAAATTAAGGAAGTGGGATGGATATATATATCCTATTTCGGTTAATATAGGGTGGTGGAAGAAAACCTTCAAAAAGAAGTCACGACCACTCAAGAGGTCATTGTTCACCAATGTCACGACATATACTATGTCGTTATATGCCATGGTACATGATATATGTATATATATATATATATATATATATATATATACATATATATATACATATATATACATATATATATATATATATATTAAGGAGCATATAAACAATTTCGATCTTTGGAGGAGTCGTCGAAAACACTACAAATGATATAACGCCCCTTTGCATGGTCGTTATTCATGCATTCAACGACATATATCAAGTCGTTACTTCTATAAAGGTGAATTATGCAACTTTTTATTTAAAAGAAATTTTGTGAAACAAAATATATGATAAATAAAAGAAAAATGTAAGGATCCGAGCCATGAAATTTCATAAATTGATTCCATCAATTTTTAAAGATAAAAATCCTTGAAGTTAAAAGCGGAGTTTTAACCGAATAATCTAGTTGAATTTTATTCTAGCATATTTTTAATAAAAAAATTATGAAAATTATCTGAAAAATCTAGAGATAATAAAACTATGCAATTTACTATTTTTATTAACATGGTTCATTGAATATAAAATTTTAAAACGTTGTAACGATTGTTAACAAATAGAAATGAATACATATTCAGTGGAAAACGCCACCTGCAGATTGGAAATGCTATTGTCTATTGCCGTGTTCCATCCAAACAGGGAAAACTAATGACAACCGGGTAGGTGTTGTTTTGGGAAGGATTAATACGTAGGAAGTTTGAATGCTAATAGGATTTCTACATGGGAAACTTAAGTCCCGATCCAACTCTAAAACCTCAGAGATTTCTATCTCTGTAAATACCCAAGCCCCTTGATCAAGCCAACCTGTTGGCTATTTTCTCTGACGACTCCGTTGTAATCCCTACTACTCTTCTTCCTACGACTGTGTGTGGAATATCACTGCTGCTTCTTCCCCTTGCTGGGCGAAGCCTGCTGTTATGGCTTTTGGGTTCTCCTTCATCAACTGCTACCACGACAAATGCCTTTGCTTCTTCTCCGTTTCAAGGATTTGACTACTACCCAGCAGGAGCTTTGCCTCTCTGCTACTGAAGGAAGGGCATCATATTCTTCTGTCTGTCAAAGTTGCATCGTCTTCCTCCCTACTATTTCTGTTGCTGAAACCAGAAGAAGACCTTGCTTCTTCTCCTTCATCCTCTATTTTCACCGATACAGAGTATCAGACTGTTATATATTCCTACACCGTTCTTCTCGGTTCTTCATCAAGATCAACCCAATAAGGTGGGTGTTCTCAAGTACAAGCCCAATCTAATAGTTATTAGATCATGATCATGCATATAGGTCTGTTAGATTGTTTTCAGTAGGTTTAAATGTATTTCTGGAAGTTTCTGTAGAAGGCGCCTAACTCTAGGGCGCTATTTGATATAGCAACCGTGCAAACAGTCGTCATATTAGTTGGTTAATTAATAAATACACATGTTCAAAATTTAATAACTATGAACCATGACATCTAATCTAATGCATGAGTATACTGTTAGATTCCTGCTATTTCTCTCTACCTGTACATGTCTCTAGTTTCTTGATTAGACATACTCCAAAAATCATGCATCTATGATTGTACCTTCCCAGTGCGTATCATATGACAAAGAAATAACGACCGTCTACATGTCGTCAATTTAATGAACGCCCCCACACACGGGCGCTAATTAGTGATTAACCTGTGAACATTGAACTATTCATGACCAAATTACATGGATATTGAAATTAACGACATGCACCCTGCCGTTAATTTGAAATATGACGCCCCTGACTAGGGCGCTACTTACTGAATTGAATACTTGGGCTAAGGCACCATTTTCTATCTACTGGTTTTTCGTGATTTTTCTGTAATCCCTTTCAATGGGATATGTATATGGCACTATATTCCAGTCCGTGAATATAGTCCTACATTTCTCGATGTTTTATCGATTACCCCACTATTTCTCGGGGATAGATTAACCCTCTGTGGGACATTCCGTTCCTTCGGACTGGTGATTTTATCATAGAGACCTCCGTAAGACTCCTCTTAGCCTTGGATTCCCTCAAGGCCGATTGAGCTGGTTGTATCCTTAAAACCCATGACGCTACTTAATTGTCATGTCACTCTAAAGAAACATGGTATACCGGCCCTTGTGACATGGTATTTGGATGCCATAAGAATATCCTTGAATTAATGGAATGGGAAACCATGCCATTAATATTTCTTAAGAATTATGTGTCATACTTGTGGACACTAATTCTATCTACCTTATCATGTACAAGAATGAGCGACCATATCTATATGAGCACTTATTCTTAATGTCATGGCACCCAATTAGGGAGCCGGTTCCACCTAGTTTTCAACGTTAATCGTGAGTATACCGTTATTATCATGGTACGTCCTTATACAACAAGTTCAACCCTTGTGATTCTATTCATAAGATCTACCATAAACATTCCTACCAAGCTTGTTCCTTTGGAATTCTATATTGGCTATAACTATAGTGGATGTTGAAAACATGACTCAATGCTTGCGCATATAGGGCCCGATCTGGTCCTGGGAGGCGCACCCGAAAGTACTTGTGCCCATGGGAGTTGTAATGATCACGGTGTGGCATTGCAGCGAAGTACTCGTCGTTCTAGATGAAATTCCACAATCCAGTACTTGACTTGACATGACATGACTTGCGTGACCCAGAATGGGTATTTATTTACTTGCTTGAAACATGATAGCCAATTCTTGACATGACATGATAAATATACGTGCTTGATCATCTTGATATATATTGACATGAGTTCTTGAAAGACATACTAGTTCATTCAACTATCTTTTGATATACACTCTCTGTTGTCGTTTTACGTGAACATGCATAGCTATGTTGCATTCATGTAACATGTAATTTACTTAAAGCAAGCTAGCACTTGAGATATAATTCCTACTGAGCGTTAGCTCACCTAGTGTTTTCCCCTATTTTTCAGGTAAGTCCGATGACGAGACACAATCGGATGGGGATGACAATGAGTAAAGAGTTTAGAGCCATTCCGACCGTCCAAGCAATTATCTAGTCTTGTCTTTTCTATCTTTATTGAGTCAACCATTGTACTTTCCTTTTATTGAGTCCTAGTACTTTCATTAAGTGGTTGTAATAGAAGTACTTTAAGATTGTGATTGAATAAAGGATTGGGTTATCTGTACTTTTACGCACTCTGTCTATATGTGTCAAATACACTTACGCTCTGATTGACATGATCGATATATAAACTCGTCACGCACTTCGGGTTCCTTCCACGCTCGGGACGTGACAATTTTTATGGTATCAGAGCCTAGGATATTCAACTCCTAGGAAACCCAAGTCCAAGGATAGGTTTAAACCTTTACCTGGTGAGATTGGGTAGAACCAAGGGTTAAGTTAACTTAGAAACTAAAACCTTTGGACGAAAATCACATATTAATATAGTTACCTTAATAATTGTAGGACCATGGCCGCAGAACGTGCGCAATGGCGTGATATGCAGAGGACCATTCAAGGTCTCACACAAGCACTCCAACAAGTCGCACAAGGAGGTGCACATCGTGGAGCCAAAAATCTCCATCAAAGTTTCCATAACATGAACCCTCCTAGTTCATGGGATCTACCGACCCAGATGATGCCGAACATTGGATAAGAGAAACCAAAAGTATCTTTCGTGTTATGCAATGCACGGACCAAGAGAAGATCTTGTTAGCGACATTTCAGCTAGAAAGGGACGCCCGATGCTGGTGGGAATCAGTCGAAGCTACCTTAGACCAGGCTCAAGTAACATGGGCGGAATTTGTTGAACATTTCAACGATAAGTATTTCTCAGACCGAGTCCAAGAGAAGAAGGCCGCCGAATTTGCCACACTCAAGCAACGATCTTTATCAGTGGCCGAGTACGAGGCACAATTCTCAAGGTTATCACGGTACGCTAAGCACTTAGTTAGTACCGAGAAGATGAAAGCTAGAAGAATTCTAAATGGGCTCAGACCTCAATTTATCACACAACTGGCGCCGATGGACATACAAGTCTATTCGGAGATAGTGTGCCGAGCCCAGTTACTAGAAGATGCCACGGAGCTATCCGATAGGATTCATGGGAGAGATAAGAAGGAGCATGTCACTAGCTCCGGTACCTTCAAGCCCACTTTCAACAAGAAAAGGCCGAGCAATGGAGGAGAGTCCTCTCAGGAAAAGAAAGTCAAGAAGAACAACAAGCCGTTCTCCATCACCACCACACCTTCCAAAGTGGTGTGTAAACATTGTGATAAGGCCAGACACAAGGCCGACGAATGTTGGAGAAAACTCGGAGCTTGTCTTCGTTATTGGAGCCGTGATCATCGGATTCCCGACTGTCCCCTGCTCAACGATCAAGCCGGTGACGAGAAGCGCCTAGTGACGAAGAGTGCACGTCTCCAAGCTATTAAGGAGGCAGATCAAGACGAAGGCGGACTAGTGGAAGGTACATTGAAAGTTTGTTCCAAGTCTGCACATGTCTTATTTGATACTGGTGCATCGCATTCTTTTGTTTCCAAGAAGTTTGCTGACCCATTACCTATGGAACCAGAATGGATAAAATTAGTTATTTCAACTCCTCTCGGAAACGAAGCCGATATTACTCATCATTACCAAAATTGTGAAGTCTTGGTAAAAGGAAGAAATCTACCTATCAACCTAATATGCCTAGAAATAAGGGACTATGTACCATATTGGGAGCCGATTGGTTATCCAAATACCAGGCAACTTTTGATTGCCGTAACAGCAAGGTTACCTTCAAGGAGTTTTCGGAACTGGTCTATACTAGCCCTAAGAGTCGAAGCAAGTCACCTCTTATTTTGGCTTTTTGAGCTAGCAAGCTAATAAGGAAAGGATGTGTATCTTTCCTTGCTTTTGTCACCATTCAGAATACTAAGGAGTCTAAGATAGAAGACATTCCAGTTGTACAAGAATTCCTAGACGTGTTTCCGGAAGATTTGCCTGGACTACCCCCACAAAGAGAAGTGGCCTTCACCATCGACTTGGTCCCTGGTGCTGGTCTAGTTTCTAAGGCACCATATAGGATGTCCCCTGCTGAACTCAAGGAATTAAAGAAACAATTGATGGAACTTCTAAAGAAGGGATTTATTAGGCCGAGTACTTCCCCGTGGGGAGCACCCGTGCTATTTGTAAAGAAGAAGGATGGATCCATTAGGTTATGCATCGACTATCTACAGTTGAATCATCTCACTATCAAGAATAAGTATTCACTATCGAGAATCGATGAGTTATTTGATCAAATTTCTAGATCCAAGTATTTCTCGAAGATTGATCTCAGGTCTAGATATCACCAACTAAGAATCAAAAATGAGGACATTCATAAGACTGCGTTCAGGAGCAGGTACGGGCACTATGAATTTATGGTTATGCCTTTTGGACTAACAAATGCCCCTGCAGCTTTTACGTAGTTGATGAATAGTATATTCGGGCCTCATCTTGATCAGTTCGTGGTGGTTTTCATTGACGATATATTGATTTATTCAAAGACCAAGGAAGAGCATGAGGAGCATTTGAGGATTGCATTACAAATATTGAGGACAAATCAATTATATGCAAAGCTCAGTAAATGTGAATTTTGGCTGGGAGAAGTATCTTTCCTAGGTCATGTGATTTCAAAGGGTGGACTATCCGTAGATCCATCAAAAGTTGAAGCTGTAAAGAATTGGGAAAGACTGACCAATGCTAGCGAGATCCGTAGTTTCTTGGGTCTTGTAGGCTATTACAGGTGATTCATCAAGGATTTCTCCAAGATCACCGTACCACTCACTAGGCTAACTCGCAAGGAGATCCGTTTTGAATGGAGCGAGGAATGTGAAAGAAGCTTTCAAGCAAAAGTGTTCTCCGTAAGGTGAAACCCTAGTGCTCTGGCGGCATCCTTCTGCTGCTCGCTATCCTCAGTGGGGCCTCCCGCCCGGGGGAGGCCATGGCTTCCCCTGGGGTCCCTCCCGGGGAGGAGGTGGTCGTACTGCCTGTTAGTAAGTCTGGTGTTTCTGGAGAAAGGTCCTTTGCGCAGGTGCTGGCGGCGTCCTTGGCGCTTCCTAAGGTGGACATCGAGTTGCACCCTCCGACGTCCACTGACAGGGGGGAACCAGCCTGCTTCTTTTCCAAAGAAGAGATCGCTGCTTCTCTTCAGCCTTTGCTGTTTGCGGTCGTGGCTAAAACTCCCTTTGGTCGTCCGGCGTTCCCTGAGATTAGATCGCATCTTGCGGCTCGCTGTGGGTTGAAGGATTCCTTTGTTATTAGTGCCTTAGATAATCAGCATCTACTGTTGCGGTTCAAGACTAATGATGATTATCTCCGTGTTCTACTACGTGAAGCCTTGCATGTGAAAGGGAAGTTGTTTCGGTTCTTTAAATGGACGCCGTTGTTCCGTCCGGAGGAAGAGCCGTCAGTCTGTCCGGTTTGGATTGAACTTCCTAATCTGCCAGTTAATCTTTACCAGAGGTCCTTCTTAGTGTCGATTGCAGCAAACATTGGTCCTGTCCTTCAGGTTGCACATGCCACGGAACTCCTGATAAACACTAAAGCAGCTAGGGTTTGTGTGGAGTTGGATCTCCTTAAAAGCCGCCCGGATCGTCTCTGGATTGGTATGGGTCCTGATTATGGAGGATTCTGGCAAGATATTCATTACATTAATGCGCCGCTTTACTGCACTACCTGTAAGCGTCTGGGTCATAATATGGATACCTGCAGAATTAATGTCAAGGTGGACTCCAGGGTGATTCCTAAAGCCGCTGGGAAACAAACCTCAGATGAAATTTGGATCCCTGTCGTCAAAGGCAAGGAGAAGGAGTGTGCATGTTTGGGTAACGTTGATTCTGGGGTTGCGGTTGCCTTGGATAGAGGAAAGGAGGCTTTGGTCGGCTGTGTTCCCTTGCTGCCTCATAACATTGACCCCGCTGCACCGGTGGCGGGATTCACCTACTCACCAGGAGATTATTTCTTTTGACGGTAATACTGTAAGGAAGGATACTTTTGCTGCGGAGGTAGCCATGTTGAAGGGGATATTAGTGGGCTCCTCCTCGGGATCTCTGGGAGCGCCAGATGGTCTTTTGGCCCCATCTCCATTGCCGGACGGACGGGTTTCTAGTTCTATGGTGGGCCCTGCAGATGGTACGTAGGGAGGTTTTCATCAAGAGACTGCTATAGCGGATGACGGCATCCTGGTCACTACAGGTATTGCACCGAAGGGGAGGTCTGAGGGGAATCCTGCGTCTTGCTTGGGCGCGCCGGATCTGTTACTTGCATCCAGGCCTGCTACGACAGATCCTGGTGACCATACTGTCGCCTCATCATCGGGACCACCTGATGTGGGAACTGCTTCTCGCGCAGCTTTGGATAATAGTCTAATGCCACAACATTCCCTACATACCTCGTTGAAGGTAAGTGGCGTTGAAGGGGTGATCACTCGATCTCGGGCGAGATCAGTGGATGGAAGTGCTTGTCCTACTATACATTGATTATGGATTCTGTCCTTGTATGGAATATTTGGGGGATTGGTAATGGTGCTTCTAGGAGATGTCTTCGTAGGCTGGTTCTGAAATTTCGTCCGATGGTTGTTGCTATTAGTGAGCCAAAGATTCCCTTCTCTAAGGCGACCTCGGTGGCTAGGCTGTTACACATGGACAATTATGCTGGCAATGAGAGTGACAGCTCCAAATTATGGGTCTTTTGGCAAACTTCTTTGGCCATCTCGGTGGTCTCCCAATCAGCACAACACATTACCTGGGGTATGTAGATTTGAATTCATTCTCTAAGTATCTCACCTTTGTCTATGCTGGTTGCTCTAGAGACTCCAGGCGGGCCCTTTTTGCTGAGCTTAGTCACTTCGCCTCTTCTGTCACCGTCCCTTGGTTAATTGGTGGGGATTTTAACTGTATCTCCCAGTCTTCTGAGAAGTGTGGTGGGCTACCTTACAATCTAGATGCTATGTCTGATTTTAATACCTTTATGGGTGGGGCAGGGCTATTTGATGCCGGATTCGTGGGCTCTGCTTTTACCTGGTCGAATAACCGCACGGGTGGGGCTTGTATCCGTGCTAGACTTGATCGTGTTCTCTACAATAACCTTTGGCATACTTCACATCCTTCTGTCCAAGTCACCCATCTTCAAAGAGGTCCTTCGGATCATGCACCTTTGTTCGTTTCTGCTTTGGATCCTACAAAAGGGCCAAGCAGATTCATTTTTCAGGAAATGTGGACTTCACATATGGATTTTTTGAACATTGTTCGATGTGCCTGGGAAGGGGCCATTGGGGCTCATCCTAATGCTTTTGTCAGGCTTCAGGTATAGCTTAAAGAAACTAAAGCTACGCTACGTAGCTGGAACAAAATGGTATTTGGGAATGTTACTCAGAATGTCTGTGATGCGGAGGATCACGTTGCTAGATGCCAGTCTAACTTTGATGATGCACCTACTGACCGTACCAGGATGGCGCTGAATGAAGCTAATGCTAGACTGCGCTTGGCTCTTCGCCAAGAGGAGATTTTTTGGCGACAAAAATCTAGAGTTGATTGGCTAGACAATGGTGATCGGAACACCTCTTTCTATCACTCCATAGTTCAGGTTAATCGCAGGAGGGGTTTCATCTCGAGACTGAAGATCGATGACCAGTGGTGTGCGGACCAAGAAGTGCTTAAGGCTAAGGCCATGGATTTCTACTCTGACCTTCTAGCGTCGGCTCCGCACTCTGTGGATAATGACTTTCTGAACTGCATTCCTTTGGCTATTACTGATACTCATAACCTGACCCTTTGTGCTGTCCCGTCCAGGGAGGAAATTAAGGAGGCCGTTTTCGCCTTAAAAGGATCAAGTGCGCCTGGGCCTGATGGTTTTACAGGGGTTTTCTTCACTACCTGTTGGGATATTGTCTCTGATGATGTGGTGAAGGCTATGCAGGGTTTCTTCCAGGGATACCCTCTACCTCGAGGTATCACTTCATCCATTATTACTATGGTTCCCAAGGTTAAAGAGCCCTCCACATTTAGTGATTTCCATCCCATTAGTCTCTGCAACTTTGCATACAAAATTATCTCGCGCATCATATGTGGTCGGCTGACGCCTTTGTTGCCTAATTTCATCTCTGAAGAACAAAGTGCCTTCGTTAAGGGGCGCTATATCCTTGATAATGTGTCTCTCTCCCGCCAACTAGTTGCAGATATTAACAGGAAGGTTCGGGGACATAATGTTATATTTAAACTTGATATGGCTAAAGCCTATGACAGATTGGAATGGGACTTTCTATTCGAGGTAATGCGGAGGTTTGGTTTCAGTAATCGGTTCATATCCTACATGGGTATGCTTCTTGCTAACTGTTGGTTTTCTAATTCTTTCAATGGGAGCATCTCTGGTTACTTTAAGTCATCCAGGGGGATTAGACAAGGGGATCCGTTGGCCCCTATCCTTTTTATTATTGCTTCTGAGGTGCTCAGTAGAGGCTTGAAGGAACACTACCAGAATGGCATTATCCAGTATTTCCACTCCCCTCGTGGCTGCCTTGCGGTTTCCCATCTTTTATATGCTGATGACACGATGATTTTCACCAATGCGGCAGACAGGAATATTAGGAAACTTCTTTGGTTTCTGAAGCAATATCAGGACAGCTCGGGGCAACTAGTTAATGCTGGGAAAAGCTGTTTTATTTTATCTTCCAAGGCACCTACCACTATTGCGCGGAAAATACATCGTTCTACTGGCTACAAGCATCACAAGGGCACTATCAGCTACCTGGGTGTTCCTCTAAAGGCAGGCAAGCTTGTGTCTGCTGACTTCCGGCCGCTACTTGATAAGATCAGTTTGCGGCTTGCTGGCTGGCGCACGGCTTTACTTTCTCAAGCTGGAAGGGCTGTCTTGATCAAATCTGTGCTTAGGAGTATGCCAATTTTTCTAGCTTCCTCTATGACTATCCCTGTTAATATCTGTAAGCAGATTGATAGGATTTGTGCTAATTTCTTTTGGTGTAGCACCATTGAGAATAAGAAAAGGCATTGGATCGCCTGGTCCAGTGTTCAGAAGCCCAAGGCTGAGGGTGGCCTGGGATTTCAGAAGCTGGAGGACAAGCAGATATCTCTCACTACTAAGCAGTTATGGAATATTATACATGGGAGTTCCCTTTGGTCCAGGTATGCCAGACAGCGGTTTCTTACTCTACATCTCATGGATACTGTTAAACCCTTCCCCCGTGGCATCTCTACCAGCAGTTTCAGCAAAGCCAAGGATATTGTGCTATCTCATTCTAGATGGATGGTTGGTCGTGGGGATGACATAGACTTCTTGCGGGATCTCTGGATTGGTGATCGGCCACTAATGCAGTTTTTGACTAATGTTGCTTGCGTTACCAATGCCCAACGTATTACTGTCCGGGAGATGATGCTAAATCCACAGCATCCTCTGTGGCAATGTCTCACTATCAATGTTGAAGAAATTCAGGTCCAGCTGACCAATGATCAGGACTTTTGCTGTTGGACGGGTAGTAGTTCTGGCCTGTTCACCTCCTCTTCTGCATATAAACTGGCATCCTCACAGGGCATCCAGCGGGGAGCCTGGCATAAGATATGGCACAACGCCTTCAACCCCAGAGCTGCTATTTTCCTTTGGAAGATGGTTCATCGGGCAATCCCTGTTGACTCCGGAATTGGTGAATGTGGTGTTCTGATGGTCTCTAAATGTGTTTGCTGTCATTCTGCTAGTATTGAAGATTTAAATCATCTATTCATCAGTAGTGACCTTGCCATGTCTCTCTGGACCTGGATGGCGCCTCTTATCGGCCCAAAGGTTAATATGAGTAGTCAGATTACCATCCGCAGTTGGAGTTTTATAGAGAATTCATCCTTGAAATCTGCTTCCCAATTTGCTGCTCTTTATACCTTCATGCTCCTCATTTGGGAAATCTGGAAGGCAAGATGTGCAGCTCGCTTTGATAGTGTTGTACCTGACATAGAACAGATTAAATTCCGGATTAGTAATAGTCTGGCGTTTGCTTTCAAGAATGTCACCTTTCACCAGCTGATTAACATTAGTGAGGTCAGCACTCTTAGTCAATTTAATGTTTGGCCCAAGGTGCAGGTGCGCCATCCCTTCCCTGTTCTTTGGAAACCTCCTTCCTCTGGTTACTGCCTGAATATTGATGGCGCCTCCAAAGGTAATCCTGGTCACAGTGGGGGTGGAGGCTGCATTAGGAACAGGAGAGGAGAATTCCTTGCTGGGTTCTCCTTTTACTACGGGTTTGGTTCAAGTTTGCTGGCAGAGGCTCGGGCGCTGCATGATGGCCTAAGCATTGCGCTGGAACTGGACTATGCTATTTCAATTGTTATGTCTGATTGTGAGTCTTTGGTGCAGGCGATTCATAAGGGTTATGTCCCACACTGGTCCATATACCCCTGGTAGAGGGGAATCACTAGGATGTTGCAGCGTTTAAATTGCACAATTGTGCATATTTATCGTGAGGGCAACTCGGTGGCCGACTGTTTGGCCAAGGATGCCTGTGTTCCCAGCGCGAGGAAGGTTTTCTGCAATGTCAAGGAGCTTCCTTTCCACGCTCGAGGGGCGGTCATGGTGGATAAAATTGGGCTTCCTAGTTTCAGGCATGCACCCTAGTGATTTGCTGCTTATTAATTTGCACCATGTATCTGGGAGGAGGCTATGTTGGAGGAAGCTGCACGGGGCTATTTCTGTTCTTCACGAGCCTTCGTTTGCTGGAACTGTTGCATGGGGTCTTGGAGCTGTGACTGCAGTGGAAACATGGTCTTATTGGGTTTATTCTTAGGTTTGGGTTGCATGGTGCCTGTTTGGACCGAAGTATGTTTGTGGTTCGTTGGGTTCCTCTTTGGTTTTTGTCTTGCACAAGGCTAACTTTCCTCTGATTAGTTGGTTGTATAGGTCTTTCTTTCTTCTCTCATTGGTCTTTTGAGGATGGCCGGTGTGCAATGATGTACCTTTTTGAATCATTATATTATTTAAATAAAAAAGCATCTAATGGTTTGAAGGTGGAGTGAGAACATTCCCTTCCTCTGGAATGGGGGTGCACTCTCCCTTTGATCTATTAGATGACTGTGTTTATGTAAAAAAAAAGAAAGAAGCTTTCAAGCTCTCAAGGATCACCTCACTACTGCCCCAGTCTTAGCTTTGCCAATTGAAGGAGAGAAATTCGAGGTATACACCGATGCGTCTGGAATTGGCCTCGGATGTGTCTTAATGCAATAAGGGAGAGCTATAGCTTACTCTTCCCGCCAATTGAAGAAGCATGAAGAGAACTACCCAGTTCATGACTTGAAGTTGGCTGTGGTAGTATTTGCATTGAAAATCTGGAGACATTACCTATACGGAGTGCAGTTCACTGTATACTCCGATCACAAGAGTCTCAAGTATCTCTTCTCTCAAAAGGAATTGAATATGAGACAGAGACGTTGCCTAGAATATCTCAAGGACTTCGACTTTACAATACAATATCATCCTGGAAAGGGTAATCCTGTAGCTGATGCCCTCAGTCAAAAGCCAAGAGCAATATTAGCCAATTGTATGATTCAGGAGTGGAGGTTGCTAGAACAGTTCACTAGACTTGAAATGAGCATGGACAAGGAGAGCATGTATGTTACACTATCACATATGAGCATACAGCCAGATCTACTCTCTGAAATACAAGGACTTCAAGATAATGACCCCGTATTAGTGGAAATCAAGGGCAAAATAGAAGAACAACTTGATTTCAAAATAACCTCAGATGGAAGGTTGTTGTTCAGAGATAGAACTTGCATACCAGATTGTCCAGAGCTAAAGAAGAAGATCTTAGATGAAGCTCACATATCAAGGTACACCATTCATCCAGGATCTACCAAAATGTACCAAGATTTGAAAAGGACCTTTTGGTGGCCCAACATGAAAATAGAAGTAGCGGACTTCGTGTCTCGCTGTCTCACATGCCAACAAGTCAAGGCGGAACACCGAAAGCCTGCTGGTAAGCTACATCCTCTTGATATTCCCAACTGGAAGTGGGAGGATATCGGTATGGACTTCATTATGGGATTATCTAAATCTAAAGGAGGACATGATGGAATATGGGTCATCATCGACCGTTTGACCAAACCAGCCCACTTCTTGCCAATTAAGAGCTGATGGTCAGTTGATGTTCTTGCCGCTTTATACATTAAAGAGATAGTCAGATTACATGGAGTTCCTGTATCAATCGTGTCTGACCGAGACCCACACTTTACTTCTCACTTTTGAAAGGGTCTACAACATTCATTGGGGACGAGACTCAATTTTAGTACTGATTTTCATCCTCAAACAGATAGTCAGACCGAAAGGATGAATCAGGTGGTAGAAGATATGCTCAAAGCTTGTATCATCAATTTTGGTGGAAGCTGGCATGATCACTTGCCGTTGGTCGAGTTTTCATACAACAATAGTTACCAGGCAAGCATACAAATGGCACCTTTCGAAGCCTTGTACGGAAGGAGTTGTCGATCACCCTTGTGCTGGGATGAAGTTGGCGAGAAACAATTATTAGGCCCAGATATGGTAAAGGATACAATTGAAAAGATTCAGTTGATTAGAGAGAGACTTCAAGTGGCTCAATCTAGACAGAAGACTTATGTTGACACAAGAAGAAGAGATCTCGAATTCCAAGTCAGAGATCACGTATTTCTCAAGATATCACCTGGATGGGGAATTAGGAGATTTGGTGTTAAGGGCAAGCTTACACCAAGGTTTATCGGACCTTTTGAGGTACTAGAAAGAGTTGGCGAGGTTACTTACCGCGTCGCTTTGCCTCCTCAATTGTCCGAAGTTCATAACGTGTTCCATATATCCATGTTGAAGAAGTATGTGCACGATCCATCACATATCATCGATCATGGAGACCTGGTGATTCAAAAAGATCACACATATGAGCAAAAGCCCATGAAGATCCTCAATCGCGAGGTTCGTACACTGAGGAACAAAACGATTCCCATGGTAAAGGTGCAATGGAGTAAATGCTCAGAGCACAAAGCCACATGGGAGACCGAGGAGTCCATGAGGAAGCGATTCCCGGACTTATTCTAAATAGTATGTATTCTGCACCCTTCACATCTATATACGAGTGAATTTGGGGACCAAATTCTTTTAAGTGGGGGAGGGTGTAGCAACCCCAGTAAATTAAAAGGACTAGATAGTCTGAAATAAATTAAAACAAACAATTAATCAAAGCCCAGACTCTGTACATGATCCCCTAATGGGCCTTACATTTGGATCTCATAGACCCTACCCTTAAATACTAATGGATTAAGAATAGAACGTCATTTTTAAGTAGGCATTTAAGTCATCTTTTAATAATAAATAAACCTTGGAGAAAATGTCAATTTATATTTTTAATAATTTAGAAAAATTAATGTTTCATCTTTATTACATTATATCTTTATTTGAAGGGATAGGGATAAATAGATAAGATTTTTGAGAAATTAAGGAAGTGGGATGGATATATATATCCTATTTCGGTTAATATAGGGTGGTGGAAGAAAACCTTCAAAAAGAAGTCACGACCACTCAAAAGGTCGTTGTTCACCAATGTCACGACATATACTATGTCGTTATATGCCATGGTACATGATATATATATATATATATATATATATATATATATATATATATATATATATATATATATATATATATATATATAAGGGGCATATAAGAAATTTCGGTCTTTGGAGGAGGAATGAAAAACACTACAAATGATATAATGCCCCTTTGCATGGTCGATATTCATACATTCAACGACATATAACAAGTCGTTACTTCTATAAAGGTGAATAGTGCAACTTTTTATTTAAAAGAAATTTTATGAAACAAAATATATGATAAATAAGAGTAAAATGTAAGAATCCTAGTCATGAAATTTCATAAATTGATTCCATCAATTTTTAAAGATAAAAATCCTTGAAGTTAAAAGCGGAGTTTTAATCAAATAATCGGGTTGAATTTTATTCTATCATATTTTTAATAAAATAAAATTATGAAAATTATCTGAAAAATCTAGAGATCATAAAACTATGCAATTTACTATTTTTATTAATATGGTTCATTGAATATAAAATTTTAAAACGTTGTAACGATTGTTAACAAATAGAAATGAATACATATTCAGTGGAAAACGCCACCTGCATATTGGAAATGCTATTGTCTACTGCCGTGTTCCATCCAAACAGGGAAAACTAATGACAACCGGGTACGTGTTGTTTTGGGAAGGATTAATACGTAGAAAGTTTGAATGCTAATAGGATTTCTACATGGGAAACTTAAGTCCCGATTCAACTCTAAAACCTCAGAGATTTCTATCTCTATAAATACCCAAGCCCCTTGATCAAGCCAACCTGTTGGCTATTTTCTCTGACGACTCCGTTGTAATCCCTACTACTCTTCTTCCTACGACTGTGTGTGGAGGATCACTGCTGCTTCTTCCCCTTGCTGGACGAAGCCTGCTGTTGTGGCTTTGGGGTTCTCCTTCATCAACTGCTACCACGACAGAAGCCTTTGTTTCTTCTCCATTTCAAGGATTTGACCACTACCCAGTAGGAGCTTTGCCTCTCTACTACTGAAGGAAGGGCATCATATTCTTCTGTCTATCAAAGTTGCATCGTCTTTCTCCCTACCATTTCTGTTGCTGAAACCAGAAGAAGGCCAACTGCTTCTTCTCCTTCATCCTCTACTTTCACTGATACAGAGTATCGGACTGTTATATATTCCTACACTGTTCTTCTCGGTTCCTCATCAAGATCAACCCAATAAGGTAGGTGTTCTCAAGTACAAGCCCAATCTAATAGTTATTAGATCATGATCATGCATATAGGTCTGTTAGATTATTTTCAGTAGGTTTAAATGTATTTCTGGAAGTTTCAGTAGAAGGTGCCTCCCTCTAGGGCGCAATTTGATATAGCGACCGTGCAAACAGTCGTCAGATTAGTTGGTTAATTAAATAAATACACATGTTCAAAATTTAATAACTGTGAACCATGACATCTAATCTAATACATGAGTATACTATTAGATTCCTGCTATTTCTCTCTGCCTGTACATGTCTCTAGTTTCTTGATTAGACATACTCCAAAAATCATGTGTCTATGATTGTACCTGCCCGGTGCATATCATATGACAAAGAAATAACGACCATCTATAGGTCATCAATTTCATGAACTCCCCCACACACGAGCGCTAATTAGTGAATAACATGTGAATATTGAACTGTTCATGACCAAATTACATGGATATTGAAATTAACGACATGCACCCTGCCGTTAATTTGAAATATGACAACCCTGACTAGGGCGCTACTTACTAAATTGAAGACTTGGGCTAAGGTGCCATTTTCTGTCTTCTGGTTTTTCATGATTTTTCTGTAATCCCTTTCAATGGGATATGTATATGTCACTATATTCCAGTCCGTGAATATAGTTCTACATTTCTCAGTGTTTTATCGATTACCCCACTATTTCTCGGTGATAGATGAACCCTCTAAGGGACATTCCGTTCCTTCAGACTGGTAATTTTATCATAGAGACCTCTGTAAGACTCCTCGTAGCCTTGGATTCCCTCAAGGCCGATTGAGCTGGTTGTACCCTTAAAATCCATGACACTACTTAATTGTCATGTCACTCTAAAGAAACATGGTATACCGGCCCTCAGGACATGCTATTTGGATGCCATAAGAATATCCTTGAATTAATGGAACAGGAAACCATGCCATTAATATTTCTTAATAATTATGTACCATACTTGTGGACACTAATTCTATCTACCTTATCATGTACAAGAACGAGTGACCATATCTATATGAGCGCTTATTTTTAATGTCATGGCACCCAATTAGGGAGTCGATTCCACCTAGTTTTCAACGTTAATCGTGAGTATACCGTTATTATCATGGTATGTCCTTACACAATAAGTTTAACCCCTGTGATTTTATTCATAAGATCTACCTTAAACATTCCTACAAAGCTTGTTCCTTTGGAATTCTATATTGGCTGTAACTATAGTGGATGTCAAAAACATGACTCAATGCTTGCGCATATAGGGCCCGATCTGATCCTGGGAGGAGCACCCAAAAGTACTTGTACCCATGGGAGTTGTAATGATTACGGTGTGGTATTGCACCGAAGTACTCGTCGTTCTAGATGACATTCCACAATCCAGTACTTGACTTGACATGACATGACTTACGTGACCCGGAATTGATATTTATTTACTTGCTTGAAACATGATAGCCAATTCTTGACATGACATGATAAATATACGTGCTTGATCATCTTGATATATATTGACATGAGTTCTTGAAAGACATGCTAGTTCATTCAACTATCTTTTGATATACACTCTCTGTTGTCATTTTACGCGAATATGCATAGCTATGTTGCATTCATGTAACATGTAATTTACTTAAAGCAAGCTAGCACTTGAGATATAATTCCTACTGAGCGTTCGCTCACCTAGTGTTTTCCCCTATTTTTCAGGTAAGTCCGATGACGAGACACAATCGGATGGGGATGACAATGAGTAAAGAGTTTAGAGCCATTCTGACCGTCCAAGCAATTATCTAGTCTTATCTTTTCTATCTTTATTGAGTCAACCATTGTACTTTCCTTTTATTGAGTCCTAGTACTTTCATTAAGTGGTTGTAATAGAAGTACTTTAAAATTGTGATTGAATAAAGGATTGGGTTATATGTACTTTTGCGCACTCTATCTATAAGTGTCAAATACACTTACGCTCTGATTGACATGATCGATATATAAACTCATCATGCACTCCGGGTTCCTTCCGCGCTTGGGGCGTGACAAAATTTGAGGCACTGATGGGCGGTGGAGGGTACGGCACCAAGATTGTCTATCCATGGACGACCCAATATGGCCTTGAACATAGGGTCGATGTCCAGTACATAAAATTCTATGGGCATGGTAAGAGGTCCAAGCTCAGCCTGAATAGTGATAACCGAATGACATGCTCTTCTTGAATTATCATATGCGGATATGGTAGTCGGGGTTGGCCGTAATAACTCCTCTGATAAATTGCAAGCACGGAGAGTACTGAGCGGGCAAACATTAATAGTTGCCCCTGTATCAACTAAAGTTGCATCAATACTCACTTTGTTTAGGATTATCGTAAGGCATAACGGCATCTGCTGAGCTTCTGGAGGTGCTAGCTCGGTCTCGGAGAAAGTAATTACTGCCCCCTTTGAGATTGTAGCCAGAGCTGTCGGTAGATTGTCAACTGACATATCTTCGCTTACCATCACCTTCTGAAGAAAATTTCTTAACGCATCTTGGTGAAGCATAGACCTTTTTATCAATTCCAACACAGATTTTTTGGCGGGCACCCTGTCTAAGTGATGCAATAGATCATATTGGGTACCCGGCAGTGGCTCGGCTTCTTCCTGATCAGCAGCCTGTTGTGATGACTGAGGATTAGGTGCGGGTGCACCAGTGGAAGGATAATTCCTGTGAAACAAATGCCCGCTCCGTAGGGCAAGGTTGTGGGCCAGCACGGCCTCGGATGGGCTTAAAATAAGCGGCTTAATGGGCCCGGTGGGGTGAATGAATGGTGCGGGGGAAGGTGTAGTGGAGATGACGGAAGTAGTAGGGATGATGGGTTGCGGAGGAAGGATGACAGGTGGAGGGTTTGGTGCAGGCACGGTGATGATGGACGCGGGTGGAGGTGTGGAGAGCAGTGTGGGCGGAGGCATAGTAATGATGGTGGGGGTGATGAGTGGAGTAACGGTAGTAGTCGGTGGAAGGATGAATGGTCTAGTGGGCGGAGGAAGGGTCTGATGGTTGGGCATAAGGATGGCGGGGGTAGAGATTGAGGCAAGGTGACGGTGGTTATGGTGGGGGGCCATTATCTGCTGAGTAGAACCGTCATCATCATATGACCACCCGGCGTCAGGAGCCGGGGGTTGAACTAAATTAACCTGAGCCGGTGCCGGCGGTTGAGGCTGCGGAGCGGGAGGATGGTTTGGCATGGGGTTTTGATGAATCCCCATGTCTTGAACCGGCTGCGGCTGCAGTGGTGGCTGCTGCTGTTGCGGTGGTGCTTGTTGCTGTTGCACTTGCTGCCTCTACGGCTGCCTCCTCTTCTCTTTAATTTCAACAATGGCCTTGTGCATCTTGGCCCAGTCTATGCGCTGCCCTCCATGCAAATCATATACTAGATCTCTGAATTGAAAGTAACTCTCAATTGTGTGGTCGGGCTGCCAATAGAACATGCAATACTTTGACTGATCAACGGCCGAGTTCCAATTAGGCCGTTCCAGAGGAAACTGAATGGCATTAATGGGCATGAGAGCCAAAAATATGTCCGTGAGGGACTCGGGTAAAGGGGGATATTGGGCTCTCTTCAGACCCGGGCGCTTATTGTTGTTGTTGTTGTAGCCGTTGAGTGGAGGGACATTGTGGTATTGTGGAGGTTGTTGCGGAGCAAAGAATGTGTTTTGTGGAGCAGCGAAGGTGGGGTTTTGTGGAGTGGAGAAAGCGGGTTGGGTGTTTTGTGGCATGGAGAACTGGGGGTTGCGGGAGTTTTGTGGAAAGCGGAACGGTGCGGATTGGAAGGGAAATGCAACGGCTTGTACCTGTTCATTGGTTTGGACTCCCTCGGTGACGGGCCCTTGATGTTTCCTGTGATACTTGGGCTTTTGGGATTCGAAAAGAGAGTGGATGGGGGAGTCCTTGAATTGGGTTTGGATAAAGCGCGCCCGACTATATAGTTGGTGCATGTTGGATATGTCGTTCATGGCAAGATTGTTGCGAAAAGTTGGGGTAGCATTTGAAATAAGCAACTTCACTTTCTCTTCCTCCGGAAGGTGACCCGACATGCGGGCGGCCATCTGTCTCCATCGGTCAGCATATGTAGCAAATTCCTCGTCTGCCTTCATTTTCTCGGTCACTAAATCTGTGAAGGAATATTCTAGGCCGACCCGATCTTGGAACCGCTGGATGAATTTTTCTTTCACTACCTTAAAACTCTCGGCGTCCTCAAGCGGTAAGGCATAGAACCACTCCAATGCGACTCCATCCAGGGATCGGCGGAACAAATACGCCAAAAGGCGATCATCATATTGGAACTACATCGATTCATACATAAAGTCCCTCACATGAATGAAGGGATTGCTATTCCCGTCATATTTGTGGTAAGTGGGGAGCTCGAACTGAGGAGGGAACCGGATGTTATGAAAGCTAGGAACTGGAACATCCGCTAAAGATTGTGGGCCAACCCACTTTTGGAGGAAGTCGAGTTGTTGTTGCATGGCAGCCCATTTATCAAGAAGTTCTTGTTCCCTAGACGGTGCGGGCAAAGCAAGAGTAGTGGGCTCAAAGCGGGGAGCCGAAGGGTAGACAGAAGGAGTGGGAGGAGGCCCATAAGAAGGATATTGGGCTGAAGAATGACCCATATTGGCGTTGACTTGGGCCGCCCCTTGCTGCGGGCGCATGAAATCAGATGGGCCAACAAGAACTTGCGGCACGGATGGAATGACTTGATAAGAGTCCGCCTGGATAGAAGAAGGGAGGGTGGTCTTCCCTTTGTCATGATCTTGTTGGGCTGAACCAGAAGACTAGCCCGTTTCCATACTAGAAAATTGAATGGTCCTATGCCAGACCGGAGTGAGATCAATTGGAATGGGCTGAATAGTGGGCCCATCAAGTCTTGGTTGAACAATGGAAGCATTAGACAGACCTTGAGCAATCATGGGAGATGGGGCATTGGACCCCTGCATGGCCTGATAGATAGCTTGAAGTTGGGCCAGATCCAACTGGGCCATCATTTGGAGGATATGATTGGCGGAATTAGGAGAAGAGAGGGGGTTGGTGGGCTGCGCCCCCCCCCCCCCCATAGAGATGGAAGATGGAGGGGGGGCGGACCCGTCTCCGGATTGGAAAGAGATGACCCTAGAGGGGTCTTCTAGAAGCCCATGAGGAAGAGACTCCTCTTGGGAATGGGGAAGGTGAAAGGAAGACATGTTTGACTCAAACAAAGGATTGAAATAGAAAGTGGAAATGGAATTGCCCCTAGGTGAAGATTCTGGAGATTAGAAGCAACTCCATATGCAACGGAGAACCTTGAGAAAATGCAAACAACACAAACAACACACAATGAATGACTATAACAAAGACTCCAAACTTTATAAAAATAAAGAAAAGAGATAAGAGACACTAAAATCAACCAAGTTGTGATAATGCACCAATTTTTATTGTTTCTTCCTTTAGAACCTTAATCATTTGAATGTAAAGATTCTCTCCAACACGGTTCCTAATAGGAAGGGTATAATGGACTTGGTTAACTCTAAGTGTAAACTCTCCTTCACTTATGCAACCTAGACACAGTGTGGTAAAGGTACAACCGGCCTGACGTCCGTATGGAAATCCACGGCTCGCGGGGACTTATGGAGGTCCTTGATGTGATCTCCTAGTCGGCCCCAAGGAATATGGAGATGAGAGATTCACACACCAAGGTTGGAAAATGCAACTAAAGTATGAATATGAATGATCCTATGTGCACCGGGGTGCATGTAAATTACTAACAATCAAAGATGCACACAATGACGTGAATATATACGACAACCAAGGAGGAGATCAGATAGCACCCAAGAATAAAATCACAGTCAAAATTGTAGAAATATAATCAACCTCGGGATGCGTACCTGTGACTAGAGTGGCGGTCTGATATGAGAGCGCCAGAAAGATAAGACAGTCTAATAATAGACCGCTCTTAAGCTAGAAACGGCTGAACAGTGAACCGCCAATAGATCTAGAGAACCAGAAAATAGTAGGAAATAAACGGAAAATCTGAGGAAAATAAGGGCAACTGGGGTAAATAGATAGCAGCAGGTCAAACAAAGATCTAGCATGATTGGCACTAGAAGTCCCACCGTGATCGCCAAATTTTTTTTTGATTTATATTTGGTTCCTTTTAGGAATGAGATATGATGTCAACAATAGAAATATGAATAAGCAATGTGCAATATGCAATCAACCTATGAACATGTACAGCATGAACCTAGGCAATCAACATGGAATCTAAGCATGGGCATGCCATCTCTATGAGAACTAAGCAAAAGAAAAGAAAAACACACGCCGGGGCGTGGAGCAAGGGAATAAAAGAAAACACACACGTGGGTGTGGAGCAAGCAAAACAAAGCAAAGAAAGAAAAGATATGAGGAAAGAGAGAGGACTACTACCCAAACTAGAAAGATGAGATCGCCACCAAAGTATTAAACTAGCCAAAGCTAAGATAAATACCTTTGAAATAGATGGATACAACACCCGCCCACGGGAGAGAGAACTACACTTCTGTGAACTGAAACGGTCGAAGATCAACGTGCCACAGCGAGATAGCGGTCTCACGATAAACCGCTAGAATCCCTGAAACGCTCCTGGGAAGAACCGCCACAGAACCCAGAAAAGGAACTTTGGGACTTTTGACCTCCACTTCTCCTGGCCGGCCAAAAGAATTGGGCCTCGTGCTAGGGACCTGTGAAACCTGCAAAAATGTGTAGAGACACAGAAAGAACACCCATATTAGCCCTTTGAAGAGTGTAATAACTATAATGAAAGCAAACTTGAAAACATGCAAAAGGAGAGGGGAATACCGGGAGTGGTGTTTTTTTAACCCCTATGGGGCATTTGAAAAGATGGGAGGAGGTTTTAAAATGATGCAGAAGAGTGAAGAACGTGAGAGAAGAGGAGGGGAAGATGCTTTGATGCTTATGAGGGGGAAAGAGAACCGAAAACACAAGAAAACACTAAGACCCTTGGAACTTGATACTCCCTAGACTTAGGAGGCAGACAGACGTGGGAAGTAGTTCTCCTTGGTTGGTTCTAGCTCCAGGATGCAGCAGCACTTCGACGTGAACTCCAAAAATCTCCTCTTTAACCCATCAAGTCAAGGGTTCTATTTATAGACCCTCAAAGTCTAGGCTCGAGTTGGAGGGATAATGACTCGAAATTAGGCCAAAAACCAGATAATCCTTGAAGATAATACTGCTAAGAGTCCATAGAAATAAACGGGAGCTTCTAAGGATGTGCATTGAGGGAGAAATCATAGAATCAAACTCTCAATCCGGCCACGGCGTAGCAAAGAAAAGACAGTCAATTAGGACTCTATGTCTGATGAAACAGCCTTATGATAAACCGCCACATCCATTTGACGACCGAAGTATGGACCGCCACCCAGCGTTATCCAACAACAGATAAGGTCAATGGGCGAAGTTTTCGTAATAAGGACTCTACATGCTGGTGGCGGTCGAAGGTTCACGCGCCAGAAGCATATGACGGTTCCACGATAAACCGCTAGAGCGTAACGGATAAGATAAAATAAGGCCTGAGGAAGGCTATTGGCTTTTGGACTCAGGCGTCAGCAAGCGGTCGAAGGAAAGAGCGCTACATGTCAGCAAACGCACTAGGGATAGGCCGCCGGAGACAATGGGGTGGTAAATAATATGAAGGCTCGCTAAGCTTCATCCAGCAGACAAAGAATGAGGAGCGAGACCCAACCAAGGAGAGATGACCCAAGAAATAGGCCTCAAAACTGACTAAGAAGGCCTAGTAAGGGTGAACAACTCGGAGCATCATAAAGATGAGCAAGGAAATGACCCAACTCATTGGTCATAAAACGGGTGTCAACACTCTCGAGGGCCCGAGGCTGGCGAGCACATCGAGGCCGGGCTGGCTTTGAGTAAGTGTCGTATTCGCCTCTCTTGTGCCGTGTTGGTTTAGCCATGACGATTGACTAACCCTGCATCGTTGGATTCGTGTCTTGTAGCTCCACTGGAGACCGGGGCGGACATCGCTTTCTCGCCGCCCCAGGAGGTCGACCCATTGCCTAATGACGGGGTCGAGTGTGAGATAGATGTGGAGCGGTTCCTTCGTATGATGGACGAGGATGCCCCCAACGTCGAGACTTTCCCTGACTTTGAGTCGTGGAAGGCCTCAGAGGACTCCCAACCTAGGAGGGACTGCTGGGACTGGGCATACTCTGGTTATGGCTATGTTTGGTTCTGGACAATAACATAGTTGCTGGTATTATGTAGAAGTGTCTGAGATGTCAGAGACCGCGGCTCCTTCTGAGGCACAGGGTGAGGTGCCCCCGTCGGTAGGAGGGCAAGAGCCAGCAGTGACCCAGGATGGCTCGGGTAAGCATTGAATTTCCATGGAGGGGATTGCCCTCCCATTGTTGCATAGTAGTTGGGCCAGAGTTGTTGACTATGCTTGTGTTGTTATTTGACAGGTGAGGATCCGGCTGCTACTCTGGAGATGATCCAAGAGTTAGTCAGTACTGGTCCGTCGGTGGCCCTCCCCTCTTTCGAGGTAGAGCCAGGAGCGGTGGACGCCTCAATCCCGTCTGTTACCGGGGGTGCTGCTGGCTTGCTACCGCAGCTGCTAGCAAAGATGCCTCTCGCCCCTTTACCAGCCGTGGTGTCTGTCTGCACTGTAGAACTGGTCGGGTCTTCCAGCATGGGACCCTCAGGTACATGACTGTGTACTTAGCCACTTATGGTGAGCTTTTTATGTCGTCTATTGACACTGGGCTACTTTTGGCATTGGTCACAGGTACTTCTTCACCTTTGGAGGAGGGTGAGCTTCTCTGTGATATGCCTGAGGCAACGGAAGAAGGGCCTGCTGCAGTGGCTTTGACTGGGGGCGATGAGGAGATCATCGACATTGAGAGGGTCTCGGAGGGGAGTGCCCCTGCTGGTGAGTTTCTTGTTCGAAACCCGTGACTGGAGAGTTATTTTCGCACGAGGTTGGGTTGTGTCGTAACCTCGTTTGCTTCGTCGACTTGCAAGGGCCTCTAGCCTGGCCACCTCCAGGAGTTCGTCGGAGGCTTCGTCAGGATCTCTGGGCAACGACAGCTTGGCCATGGAGTCGGAGGAGAGTTCGAGCTCGAGCTCTTCCTCTTCTGGGGCCTCTTCTACCGAGTAGGCTGAGATGGGGTGATGCGGGACAGGACGCGAACCTGTGACTCTAGCTTGCAGACATCGCTAAGCTAGGGAAACGTGGGACCATACGCGGTTGAGAAACCGGCAATGAGTCTCGAGCATCGGCTTTTCCGCGTGTACTCGGATTGAGTCACGACACGGGTTCACTCACTCACTCTCGCAGCAGTGACTGAAATGATATATCGAGCTAATTACCTATCACTCTAGCAGCGGCATAAGGGTACATATACGAGTTGAGCAAATGCGATAAAGAAGGAGGTGAGTTTACCTCCACGCTCCGGGTGTAGGGAAGACGACCCCGGCCGAAGCTCGTACTCCCGGTGTACAAATATTAACAATAATTACAGAAATGATTTTAAGACCCACTCCACGCAGGGAGGTAAAGGGCTACAATGTAGGACCCAGGAGTAGAGAACTTTGGTTGACAGGCAGCAATTTGGACTGTTCTCGGGCCGGAGACGGGTTGCTAATCGGCACGATTCTGCGGGGCGTCGGGACAGCAGGTGGGTCCGGTTGCTGGGACAGCAGGTGGGTCCGGTTGCTAGGACAGCGGTGCCCAGGCGTGTCCTTGCTGCGGCGGTTTGTTGGGACACTGTTGATGGGTTGCCAAGTGATCATCGGGAGCGGCGATCGCCGAAGATATCCCGGCGTAATTTATCGGGATTTACCGGTGGGCTGCTTGGCTGGCCTATCCTCGGATCTGATCTGCGCGCCTTCACGAAAAGAATTCTTGCGGGCAGATCCGGTGTCGGATCGATGCAAAATTGGTACTGATGGATAGAGGACTCAGAGGGCTACAACATATACTTATTTTAGATCCATTAAGTGAATGGATTGAAAATGAAAATGACTGTCCCTCAAAGGTTTCTGCTGGCTCGGACATACAGACACACAGGACAGACTGAGATCTACCTGAAAATGAATTTTGATCGATAGGAAAGCAATAGATCTGCTGGAAGGGGGAAAAGCGAGGATCTCGTATGAATTTTTTTCAGAATTTTTAGAGATGTATAAAGGGACGGGAAAAATAGAAGAACAGACTCCTATCTTGCAGATCTGCTGATTGGTAGACTATCAGTGGTGGAATGAAAATTACGAGAAAAATACCAAATGACCTCTGATTTGCACGAAATTTAAGATGGAGATAGGGGATAACAAGAGGAATAAACACTCAAAGTTGCAGCTCGATCAAATCTCTTGATTTGGAGATAAAATTTGGGCTTCAACCTTCTATCCTGATGTGGACAAAACTCTGACGCGGTGGCGGTGGTGGTGCGACGGCGGCTCGATGGCGGCGGCGGCCACGGTGCTGAGCTTCTCACTCAGAGAGGGGGAGATGGGGAGGCTTCACACCTCAAAAATTTCACAGAAATCCATCTGCAAGGGGGTGGGAGAGAGAGAGGGGCGCCCTTGGGCTCTTGGACCAATTTCTTAATTTCTTCTTCATTAATTCTTCATAAATGGAAAATATAAAGGATATATAGAAATATACAAATGACCAAAACTAGCCCTAGATCTAGAGTTTGGGAGGGTTAAACTAGGGATAGGATATTTAATCCCCATGTGGTCAAATGACCAAAATATAAAAAAATACAACAAATATTAAACAATATTAAATGGGGGGCGCCCCCTTGACTTAAGGGGCCTTCAATTTTGAATTTTCCATTTTTTGTCCCCCCTTGGTCCAAGTCCAATCTTGGACTTTGAACTAGCCCCACATGGGCCCTAGAACCTAGGTGGACCAATGGGAAAGAGGGTGGGGGACCCTGCTAGACCCACTGGCAATTTACATAGAAACCCAAAGACTTTAAAGACTAATCCTTTGGCTTATAATGTCTTACAATTGCAAACCCAATTAACCAAGGGTATAAATACAAACAAAAGGACACAAATGCAAAAGAAAAATGTTAGTACCCGGTGTTGTTTCCCATCAATTCTCCCCGGGTGGGAAGATGATGCGGGATGGACAGCGGACTCGACTCCAAGTTGATATGCAAACCTTAGACTCTAGACATGCTCGCGATCGTCTCTTAATGAGGGAAGCGTACGGACGTGCGTGGTTGAGAAATCGGCAGTGAGCTAGGGTGGTCGGGTCTCTCTCGTGCCCGGATCGGGTCACGGGACGGATCTCGCTCTCACTCTCGCAGCCGTGATAAAAATATATGAGCTAGGATCCTAACATGCTCTCTAGCAGCGACATATAGAAGTAAATACGAATAAAGCAAATGCCGAGTGAAGGAGCGGACACGATACCTCCACGCTCCGGGCATGGGGAAGGCGATCCCAGCCAAGTACGGTAACTCCTGGTACAAACAATTTCAATAATTTATAGAAATAATTTCTACTGCCCACTCCATGCAAGGAGGTAACGGGCTACAAGTGGGGCCTGGGAGGACCGATCTTGGGTTGACGGGTAGCACTTGATCCGCTTCGCCGTTGCCATCCGGAAGATGCTTGCTGCGGGTTGTGGGGCCCACGTGCTGCTCAGACCTCCGAACTGGGTAAGGTGGGTCCCACGGCCAAGGGGACACCTGGAGGGATGCTCCCCTGGAAGGCGGTCGGGCTGGAACGCCAGGAGGAGGTCGGGCGGCTCCGGTCTCCTGGTGTGCAGCTTGCTCCCCACGGGTCTGAGTTGCTATTTCAAGCCTGCGTGACCCGACAAACTCTGCTGCTGCGATCAATCCCGACGTCAGATCGACGCGAGATTTACGCCGTTGGAAAGCTCTTTTGGAGAGCTTCGACCAAGGACTGTGGCAGGAATTTTGAAGGCTCTGTATTTTTTTGTGGTGGATTTATGAACAGACTGACTGACAGACTCAGAAATCACATGATAGAAATTAATTTTCCTGAGAACATGCGTTGACCGCGACTAAGACTTCAGATCTCGGTGTTGGGCTCTTCATGAAAGTTGGAGAGAGAGAAGTAAGGAAGACTTGGATATTTTTTGTGAATTTTCTAAATGAGGTTTGGTTGAGGAAATGGATTTTCTAACACTGGTGGGTCGGATCTAGACTGCATAGGACAGAACAGATTTTTGACTGAGTTTTAATTTTTCAGAGGAGAAAAAGAACTTCTAAATTCGTGAAAAAATTATTGGAGATGGGATTTGGTGGGAAGAATACCCAGTCCAAATTTGGACTCAATCAGAAAAGGGGAAGGGGGTCAAACAGAGGAAGAACTAGGTTGCTGTGACACAAAATAGAACACTGGCAGATCTGGGAGGCTGGGAAACACGAAATGGGAAAAATAGAAAACGATAGCTAGAAAATAGGAAAAAAATTTGGAAGAGGGTATTTGCGTGGGGAACCTATCCTCAAAATTTGGGCTCCAGAAGATCTGTGGATTTGGAGCTAAAAATCATACAAGGGGGCTCTGTCCTGATTTGGACAGAACTCCGACGGCAAGGCAGTGGCGGTGCGATGGCGGCGGCGGCAATGGTGCTAAGCTTCACACTCAGGGAGGTGGTGGAGGAGAGGCGTCACACCTCTGAAATTAGAGCTCTCACAGCTCTCGGGGAGGAGAGAGGGGCGCCCTTGGGCCTTGTGAGCACAAATGGATTTTTCTTCTCATTAATGCTAAGTAATTCATAAATTACAAGGTATTTATAGAAAACGTAAAAAGACCTAAAGTACCCTCAGATCTAAATTAGGGGAGGGGTATACAAGGGACATCACATTTAATCCCATGTGGTCAAAAAAAAATTTAAATATGTCTAGTGGAAGGGGGCGCCCCCTTGACCAAGAGCTTCCAATTTGGACTTTTTGTCCACCTTGTCCGCCCCTTGGTCCAAGTCTTCTAGAAGCCCACCTTGGACCTTTGACTAGCCCCACATGGGCCCCTAGGGATTGGGTGGACCAATGGGGAAAGAGATGGGGGCCCCTTGCTGGTCCAACTATACTTTTACATAAAAACCCAAAGATCCTTAAGGAATAACAAATTGGCTTATAAAGCCTTACAATTGCAAACCTACTTCCCAAGGATATAAATGCAAACTAAAAGGACACAAATGCAAACAAAATGTGGGTGATCTTGCACTGATGTCCCCATCAATTCTCCCCGGGTGGGAAGAACTCGACCCCTTCGAGTAAGGGGTATGGCTGCTCGAGTAGCTCCTACGGATCCGTCACCGAACCTGGACGCACGGAGTACACTCCACTCCACGTAATCGTCACCTGCTCATCCCGTATAGATTCGATATGCTCACGCTGTTGGGGAATGAAACTAGAGGTGGACACTCCGGGATGGGGTCACTCTCAAAGGAGGGAGGCGGCTCAAAGACTCACTAGGAATCACCGCTGGGTCCCTATATGTGACAAGATCCGAGACAAAGAGTGGTCAAGCCGATCCCAAATGCCAGCAAGTCTACAATGTATGCAATAGATCTGACTTGCCTCGCACTCGAAAAGGACTAACATCGCGAGCTGACGACGTACTCGACTCGACGACGTATACAAACTCCTGACAAACTAGACAAAGAAAAAACACAGAGATGCACACACGACCCTAAACAGACCTACGGTTAGTCTGACCCATACATATGCAATGGTGGACCAGAACACTCGAATGTGTGCCATGCATGCATTTGACGTAACCGGAGGTTGATGTCATGGGGGACTCCGAGACACGCCCAAGTATAAACCAATCATGCATTGACCTCCTATGGGACTTGGGTGTGGGAGGGCTAGGAGATCCAAAACTACCTTCGTCATCACCCCTAGATGTAGGTAAGGCATGCCATTCTTTCCAATCATCGGACCTATGGCTATGTGGAGTTTGATTGGTCCGAGTGGGAGGGGAGTGGTAGGGGACTTCCTTGACAAGGTAGAAGGGAAGTGGTGGGTCATAAGACTCATTGGGGAAGGGGTCGAAAGGGTCGAAAAATGTGTGACCCCTCGAGATGGGTTCCCCCATTACATTGTCCCATGTTTGAAATTCTTGAAGGTGTAAACGATCACCCTCATGCATTGTGGTAGGTGGGACGGTGGTCATAGGTAGGAGATATGGTTTCTCCCTCTGGCAATAGGGTATGAAGTCGGGCTCGACCGACGTAGGGAGGAATAAGAGGAACTCCATGGTGACATGACCCACGGTGTACACGGAGGTAATAGACCCCGAAGCGGGATGGGTGAAGCTATGACCTGTGGGTCGGTCGAAG
This sequence comes from Amorphophallus konjac, assembly GCA_022559845.1. NCBI lineage: Eukaryota > Viridiplantae > Streptophyta > Magnoliopsida > Alismatales > Araceae > Amorphophallus > Amorphophallus konjac. The sequence continues at coordinate 83,611,455 of CM040129.1, forward strand.
CCTGGGGCCAACATATGCATCAACTTCCATTGGCAGTCTAATCCCTGGAGAAGGTCTTCCAGGGTATCTATGTGGTGACTAGACCGGAACGTTGTGTGGAAGGAGTTGACAGGCACTACTTGTATTGCGGGGTCCATGGATGGGTAGTATGGTGTGTCTGGGACCAAGCCCTTCCTAAGCCAGCTAAGAAGTTGTTCGGCTATGAGTAGCTTTCCTGTTAGAAACACAGGTAGTTGTGGCTGAGGTGGCTCCGAATAAAGATCGGAGAGTGAGGCTTCTCCAACCCTTTTGTCCCCTAGGGCTAGAGATGTACGAGTGGGACACTATCCGGCAAAGTGGCCGAACCCCTGGCAGCGATAACACTACTGTCGTGACCCACTAGGCTCCCTGATAAGTCGGTCTTGACCCTTATCCTCCCGATGGACAGGGGGTGTAGGCAATGGGGCTCTCGTGGGTGGGGGAATAGGATCCATCATGATGGGGAGAGGGCCTTGGGATGGCACCTTAGATGGCATCGGGTTGGGGCTACCGGTTGCTACCTCCTTAGGCTCGTGTTTGGTTCCAGTCTATCTAGGAGGTAGGCAAGGGGAAACCAGGGACTCGATATAAGCACACCTCCTATCCACTCTATCCAAAATGATTTGGAAGAGTTCGGCAATGCTGGAGTTTGGAGTAGGAGCGATGTGATGGGCTCGCCCATAAGAACTCGGCTTAGTCGTGGACCTAGCAGGCTCTTCTACATGCGGTGCGCTTTGCCTCCGACTATGGCCCACTTGGTTGGAAGTGCTTAGGTGTGGTAGATAGACCTTCCTAAGCTCGCCTTTCATTTGGCACCATGACTCGATGGGCCATTGCCTCCTTACCTCTCTCATGCGCTCAATGCTCTCCCATTTCTAGGCGGCTTTGTAGACAAGCCTCTCTTGGGCAAAACTGACTTGCATGGCATCGAACATGGTGTAACATTCAAAATATTTATCTATGGCGGCCTCCCACTTGAGGTAGTCGCCCGGGTCATTGGAGCCATACAAGTCCGAGGCTTCGGGCCTACGGAAGTGAAGAGAATGGTTGCCCAACCCATGTGTGTCATGTAACTAGTGATATCGCCTGGGCGACTTGGAGTCCATTGGACACTTGGGAACTACACGATGGACATGCCAACACAAAGAGACAAGACACTAAATGCAAGGTTGGAATGCCGACTCGACTATGAACCTAGACACAACTAAGATCCGGTACCTGGCGAAGTTGCGGGATCTGAAGATCCTCTCAACGCGAGTGTGCGGCCTTTCCGATAGGCGTAACCTACCGTTCGGACAACACTTTTTTATATACCGAATAAAGGTTATGCAATACAATCTTGGAGTGACTTAAATAACTCTCTTTTTTTTTATTTTTAATCAAAGACTACCCTAGACTCAACCTGGCTCTGATACCAATTTGAAGTGGGATGGATAGTGGACTCGACTCCAAGTTGATATGCAAACCTTGGACTCTAGACAAGCTCGCGATCGTCCCTTAACAAGGGAAGTGTACGGACGTGCGTGGTTGAGAAACCGACAGTGAGCTAGGGTGGTCGGCTCTCTCTCGTGCTCGGATCGGGTCACGTGACGGGTCTCGCTCTCACTCTCGTAGCGGTGATAAAAATATACGAGCTAGGATCCTAACATGCTCTCTAGTAGTGACATATAGAAGTAAATATGAGTAAAGTAAATGCCGAGTGAAGGAGCGGACACGATACCTCCACGCTCCAAGCGTGGGGAAGGCGATCCCGGCCAAGTACGGTAACTCCCGGTACAAATAATTTCAACAATTTACAGAAATGATTCCTACTGTCCACTCCATGCAGGGAGGTAACGGGCTACAAGTGGGGCCTGGGAGGACCGATCTTGGGTTGACGGGCAGCACTTGATCCGCTTCGTCGGTGCCGTCCGGAAGACGCTTGCTGCGGGTTGTGGGGCCCACGTGTTGCTCAGACCTCCGAACTGGGTGAGGTGGGTCCCACTGCCAATGGGACACCTGGAGGGATGCTCCCCTGGAAGGCAGTCGGGCTGGAACGCCGGGAGGAGGTCGGGCGGCTCCGGTCGCCTGGTGTGCAGCTTGCTGCCCACGGGTCTGAGTTGCTGTTTCAGGCCTGTGCGACTCGACGAACTCTGCTGCTGCGATCAATCCTGACATTGGATCGACACAAGATTTGCGCCGTTGGAAAGCTCTTTCAGAGAGATTTGACCAAGGGTTGTGGAAGGAATTTTGAAGGCTCTGTATTTTTCGTGGTGGATTTATGAACAGACTGACTGACTGACTCAGAAAATAAAGGATAGAAATTGATTTTCCTGAGAACAGGCGTTGATCGCGACTAAGACTTCAGATCTAGGTGTTGGGCTCTTCATGAAAGTTGGAGAGGGAGAAGTAAGGAAGACGTGGGTTATTTTTGTGGATTTTTTAAAGGAGATTTGGTTGGGGAAACGGATTTTTTAACACTGGTGGGTCGGATCTGGACTGCACAGGACAGAACAAATTTTTGACTGAGTTTTAATTTTTCAGAGGTGAAAATGAACTTTTAAATTCGTGAAAAAATTATTTCATATGGGATTTGGTGGGAAGAATACCCAGTCCAAATTTGGACTCAATTAGAAAAGGGGAAGGGGGTCGAACAGAGGAAGAACTAGGTTACTGTGACACAAAATAGAACACTGGCAGATCTGGGAGGCTGGGAAACATGAAATGGGAAAAATAGAAAACGATGCCTAGAAAATAGAAAAACTTTTGTGGAAGAGTTTATTTGCGTGGGGAACCTACCCTCAAAATTTGGGCTCCAGAAGATCTGTAGATTCAGAGCTAAAAATCGGACAATGGGGCTCTATCCTAATTTGGACAGAACTCCGACGGCAAGGCGGTGGCGGTGCGATAGCGGGTCAATGGCAGCGGCGGCGGTGGTGCTGAGCTTCACACTTAGGGAGGTGGTGGAGGAGAGGCGTCACACCTCTGAAATCAAAGCTCTCACAGCTCTAGGGGAGGAGAGATGGGCACCCTTGGGCCTTGTGAGCACAAATGGATTTTTCTTCTCATTAATGCTAAGTAATTCATAAATTACAAGGTATTTATAGAAAATGTAAAAAGACCTAAACTAACCCCAGATCTAAATTAGGGGAGGGGTATACAAGGGACATCACATTTAATCCCATGTGGTCAAAAAAAAATAAAAATTAAATATGTCTAGTGGAAGGGGGCGCCCCCTTGACCAAGAGCATCCAATTTGGACCTTTTGTCCACCTTGTCCCCCCCTTGGTCCAAGTCTTCTAGAAGCCCACCTTGGACCTTTGACCAGCCCCACATGGGCCCCTAGTGATTTGGTGGACCAATGGGAAAGGAGATGGGGGCCCTTTGCAGGTCACACTATACTTTTACACAAAAATCCAAAGATCCTTAAGGAATAACAAATTGCCTTATAAAGCCTTACAATTACAAACCTACTTCCCAAGGATATAAAAGTAAACTAAAAGGACACAAATACAAAAAAATGTGGGTAGTCTTGCTCTGATGTCCCCATCAGAAGAACTCTACCCCATCGAGTAAGGGGTGCGGCTGCTCGTGTGGCTCCTGCGGATCGGTCACCGACCAGGAAACGCGGAGTATGCTCCACTCCAAGTAATCGTCACCTACTCACCCCGTACATATTCGATATGCACACATTGTTAGAGGAAAGAGGCTGGTGGTGGACACTCCGGGGTGAGGTCACGCTCAAAGGACGGAGACAGCTCAATGACTCACTAGGAATCACCGATGGGTCCCTATATGTGACTAGATCCGAGACATAGAATGGTAGAGCCGATCCCAAATTCCGGCAAGTCTACAACGTACGCATTGGAACCGACTTGTCTCGCACTCGAAATGGATTGACAATGCAAGCGTACAAAAGACCGACTCAACTCGATGTATGCATATGCACTCGACAGACAGACTATACGAAACAAAGACTCACACATGACCCTAAACAAACCTACTGTTAGTCCGACCCATACACATGCAATGGTGGACCAGGACATCTGAATGTGCGCCATGCATACACTAGATGCAATCGATGGTTGACGGAATGGGGGACTCCTAGACATCCTAATATGTCCCTAGCATGCAGCTGCCTGTTGGATTTGGGAGACTTGGGGGGGGCATGGAGAGTCGAATACTCTTTCTTCGTCACCCCTAAATGATGTCCGTGGAACGGTCCCCTGGCTAAGTGTAGGTGGACTGGCCCGTGGGGAAGGGGTGCGGCAGCGGACTCCCGTGAAGAAGGGGAGTAGATATGGTGGGTTAGAAGGTTCACTTGGGAAGGGGTCGAAAGGATCAAAGAAGGTGTGACCCCTTGAGCTAGATTCCCACTCGTCACGGTCCCATGTTTGGAGTTGAAGGTGTAAATGGTCGCCTTCATGCACTAGGGTAGATGGGACGGTTGTCTCATGTAGAAGGTATGGTTCCTCCCTCGGGAAAAAAGGAATGAAGTTTGGCTCGGTCGACATGGGGAGGAATAAGAGGATCTCCATGGTGACACGACCCATGGTGCACACGGAGGTAATGGACCCTGAGGCCGGATGTGTGAAGCTACGGCTATTGAGTTAGTCGAAGTCTCGGGCAAATAAGTGCGTCAACTGCCATTGCCAATCTAAACCCTTAGTAATGTCATCCAATGTATCAACATGGTGACTAGATCGGAATGTTGTATGGAATGAGTTGACTGGCACTAATTGTAGTGCGAGGTCTATGGATGGGTAGAAAAAAGCTTTTGGGATCAAGCCTTGCTTGAGACAGCTAAAAAGTGGCTCGGTGATGAAAAGCTTTCCATTTAGAAACACGGGTGGCTCCAAATGTGGTGGCTCCGAATAAGGATCAGAAGTAGGTGACAAAGGAGCTCTTGGGGAAGGGTTCCCTAGCTGGGGTGGGGAAGGCCGCGCGTGGGGTAGGAGCATCCTGCCTCGGGGGCTCATGTGGCCGTCCGACCGGCTCGGCACTCGGGTGATAGGTAGATGCTCGCCGAAGGGTAGTATCAAACCTTGACTCGAAAGGCTCAACCTCTAGAGCGACCAGATAAGATTGCACCAGAGTGGTCGCATCGCGACAAAGCAATTCAAACTGGAAGTGAAGCTGTAAACCTCTCCGGAACTGAAATGCGGTCGTGGTTATCTCCTCTCCAACTCCATATTCCAACCGGTACTTATCATACTCCCGAATGTACTCAAACACGGACTTGTTGCCTTGGACGGGTCTGATCAGGGTGCATGGGTTGGTCATAGTTGCACATAAGATGGGAATTGGTTCCCCGTGGAGTGGGCATGCATTGGAACACTTTTTTTTATTGTTTTATGCAAAACGTTTATGGAAGACAAATGCAAGCACCTAGACACGACTCTAAATGGTAAAAGGAGTAAAATGTGGACTCGAATAGAAACCTAGACTCAACCCATATCCGGTACGTGACGGATGTATGATCCGAAGACCGAACTCACGTAAGTGTGCTATCTTCCGATAGGCGTAACCTATCATTCCGAGAACACCTTTTGAAATACCTAATAGAGGAATGCAATGCGACACTTTGGATCGACGACCCTAGACTATAACCAGCTCTGATACAAATTTGATGCGGGATGGGACGTGAACTTGGTACTCTAGCTCGCATATGTCTCTAAGCGAGGGAAACGTGGGACCGTGTGCGGTTGAGAAACTGGTAATGAGTCTCGGGTATCGGCTTTTTCGCGTGTACTCGGATTGAGTCACGAGACGGGTTCACTCACTCACTCTCGCAGCGGTGATTGAAATGATATATCGAGCTAATTACCTATCACTCTAGCAGCAGCATAAGAGTACATATACGAGTTGTGCAAATGCGATAAAGAAGGAGGCGAGATTACCTCCACGCTCCGGGCGTGGGGAAGACGACCCCGGCCAAAGCTTGTACTCCCGGTGTACAAATATTAACAATAATTATAGAAATGATTTTAAGGCCCACTCCATGCAGGGAGGTAAAGGCTACAATGTGGGACCCGGGAGTAGCAAACTCGGGTTTACGAGCAGCAATTTGGAATGTTCTCGGGCCGGAGACGGGCTGCTGATCGGCACGGTTCTGCGGGGCCCGTGGGACAGCAGGTGGGTGCGGTTGTTGGGAAAGCAGTGCCCGAGCATCTCCTTGCTATGGCGATTTGCTGGGACGCTACTGATGGGTTGCCGAGCGATCTTCGGGAGCGGCGGTCTCCGAAGGTATCCCGGCGTAATTTACCGGGATTTACCGGTGGGCTGCTTGGCTGGCCTGTCCTCAGATCTGATTTGCGTGCCTTCACGAAAAGAATTCTTGTAGCTAGATCCGGAGTCGGATCGATGCAAAATTGGTACTGATGGATAGAGGACTCAGAGGGCTACAACATATTATTATTTCAGATCCATCAAGTGAATGGATTGAAAATAAAAATGATTGTTCCTCAAAGGTTTCTGCTGGCTCGGACTTACAGACACATAGGACAGACTGAGATCTGCCTGAAAATGAATTTTGACTGATAGGAAAATGATAGATCTAGACTCCAGAAAAATTATGGGTGGAAGGGGGAAAAGTGAGAATCTCCTATGAATTTCTTGGGAATTTTTGGAGATGTTTAAGGGGGCGGGAAAAATAGAAGAACAGACTCCTATCCTGCAGATCTGTTGATTGGTAGACTGTCAGGGGTGGAATGAAAATTAAGGGAAAAATATTAAATAACCTCTGATTGGCATGAAATTTAAGATGGAGATAGGGGATAACAAGAGGAACAAACAATCAAAGTTGCAGCTTGATCAAATCTTATGATTTGGAGATATAATTCGGGCTTCAACCTTCTGTCCTGATGTGGACAGAACTCCGACGCGGTGGCGGTGGTGGTGCGACGGTGGCTCGATGGCGCCGGCGGCGACGGTATTGAGCTTCTCACTCAGAGAGGTGGAGATGGGGAGGCTTCACACCTCAAGAATTTCACAGAAATCCATCTGCAAGGGGGTGGGAGAGAGAGAGGGGCGCCCTTGGGCTCTTGGACCAATTTCTGAATTTCTTCTTCATTAATTCTTCATAAATGGAAAATACAATGGATATATAGAAATATACAAATGACCAAAACTAGACCTAGATCTAGAGTTTGGGAGGGGTAAACTAGGGATAGGATATTTAATCCCCATGTGGTCAAATGACCAAAATATAAAAAAAAATACAACAAGTATTAAACAATATTAAATGGGGGTGCCCCCTTGACTTACGGGGCCTTCAATTTTGAATTTTCCATTTTTTGTCCCCCCTTGGTCCAAGTCCAATCTTGGACTTTGAACCAGCCCCACATGGGCCCTAGAACCTAGGTGGACCAATGGGAAAGAGGGTGGGGAACCCTCCTAGACTCACTGACAATTTACATAGAAACCCAAAGACTTTAAAGACTAACACTTTGGCTTATAATGCCTTACAATTACAAACTCAATTAGCCAAGGGTATAAATACAAACAAAAGGACACAAATGCAAAAAAAAATGTTAGTGCCTGGTGTTGATTCCCATCAATTCACCCCGGGTGGGAAGAACTCGACCCCATCGAGTAAGGGCTGTGGCTGTTCGTGTGGCTCTTGCGGATCGGTCACCGACCAGGAAGCATGGAGTACGCTCCACTCCAAGTAATCGTCACCTGCGCACCCCGTATATATTCGATATGCACACACTGCTGGGGGAAAGAGGATGGTGGTGGACACTTCGAGGTGGGGTCACTCTCAAAGGACGGAGACAGCTCAATGACTCACTAGGAATCACTGATGGGTCCCTACATGTGACTAGATCCGAGACATAGAATGGTAGAGCCGATCCCAAATTTCGGCAAGTCTACAATGTACGCATTGGATCCGACTTGCCTCGCACTCGAAAGGGATTGACAATGCGAGCGTACAAAATTCTGACTAAACTCGATGTATGCATATGCACTCGACAGATAGACTGTACAAAACAAAGACTCACACATGACCTTAAACAAACATACTGTTAGTCCGACCCATATACATGCAATGGTGGACCAGGACATCCGAATGTGTGCCATGCATACACTAGATGCAATCGAAGGTTGACGGAATGGGGGACTCCTTGACATCCTAATATGTCCCTAGCATGCGGCTGCCTGTTGGATTTAGGAGACTTGGGAGGGCAAGGAGAGTCGAATACTCCTTCTTCGTCACCCCTATATGATGTCCGTGGAACGGTCCCCTGGCTGAGTGTAGGTGGACTGGCCCTTGGGGAAGGGGTGTGGCAGCGGACTCCCGTGAAGAAGGGGAGTAGATATGGTGGATTAGAAGATTCACTTGGGAAGGGGTCGAAAGGATCAAAGAAGGTGTGACCCCTTAAGCTAGATTCCTACTCGTCACGGTACCATGTTTGGAATTGAAGGTGTAAATGGTCACCTTCATGCACTAGGGTAGATGGGACGGTGGTCTCATGTAGAAGGTATGGTTCCTCCCTTGGGAAAAAAGGAATGAAGTATGGCTCGACCGACATGGGGAGGAATAAGAGGATCTCCGTGGTGACACGACCCACGGTGCACACGGAGGTAATGGACCCTAAGGCCGGATGTGTGAAGCTACGCCTATTGAGTTGGTCAATGCCTCGGGCCAATAAGTGCGTCAACTGCCATTGTCAGTCTAAACCCTTAGTAATGTCATCCAATGTATCAACATGGTGACTAGACCAGAATGTGGTATGAAATGAGTTGACTGGCACTAATTGTAGTGCGGGGTCTATAGATGGGTAGAAAAAGGCTTTAGGGATCAAGCCTTGCTTGAGCCAGCCAAAAAGTGGCTCGGCGATGAAAAGCTTTCCCTTTAGAAACACGGGTGGCTCCGAATAAGGATCGGAAGTAGGTGGCAAAGGAGCTCTAGGGGAAGGGTTCCCCGGCTGGGGTGAGGAAGACCGCGGGGTAGGAGCTTCCTGCCTCGGGGGCTCATGTGGTCGTCCGACTGGCTAGACACTCGGCTGATAGGTAGATGCTCGCCAAAAGGCAGCATCAAACCTTGACTCGAAAGGCTTAACCTCTAGAGCGACCAGATAAGACTACGCCAGAGTGGTCGCATCGTGGCAAAGTAATTCAAACTGGAAGTGAAGCCGCAAACCTCTCCGAAACTGAAATGCGATCGGTGTGCTCTCCTCTCCAACTCCATTTTCCAACCGGTACTTATCATACTCCCGAATGTACTCAAACACGGACTTGTTGCCTTGGACGGGTCTGATTGAGGTGCATGGGTTGGCCATAGTTACACATAAGATGGGAATTGGTTCCCCTAGGAGTGGGCATGCATTGGAACACTTTTTTTTATTTTTTTATGCAAAACGTTTATGCAAGACTAATGGAAGCACCTAGACATGACTCTAAAAGGTAAAAGGAGTAAAATGCGGACTCGAATAGAAACCTAGACTCAACCCATATCCGGTACGTGACGGAGGTATGATCCGAAGACCGAACTCATGCAAGTGTGCAACCTTCTCGAGAGGTGTAACCTATCATTTTGGGAACACCTTTTGATATACCGAATAGAGGAATGCAATGCGACACTTTGGACCGACGACCCTAGACTCTAACCCGCTCTGATACCAATTTGATGCTGGACGGGACACGAATTTGGGACTCTAGCTCACAGACGTCTCTAAGCTAGGGAAACGTGGGACCGTGCACGGTTGAGAAACCGGCAATGAGTCTCGGGTATCGGCTTTTCCGCGTGTACTCGGATTGAGTCGCGAGACGGGTTCACTCACTCACTCTCACAGTGGTGATTGAAATGATATATCGAGATAATTACCTATCACTCTAGCAGCGGCATAAGAGTACTTATACGTGTGGAGCAAATGCGATAAAGAAGGAGGCGAGTTTACCTCCACGCTCCGGGCGTGGGGAAGACGACCCGGCCGAAGCTAGTACTCCCGGTGTACAAATATTAACAATAATTATAGAAATGATTTTTAGGCCCACTCCACGCTGGGAGGTAAAGGGCTACAATGTGGGAACCGGGAGTAGCGGACTTAGGTTGACGGGCAGCAATTTGGACGGTTCTCGGGCCGGAGACGGGCTATTGATCGGCACAGTTCTCTGGGGCCCGCGGGACAGCAGGTGGGTCCTGTTGCTGGGACAACGGTGCCCGAGCATCTCCTTGCTGCGGCGGTTTGCTGGGACGCTACTAATGGGTTGCCGAGCGATCTTCGGGAGCGGCGGTCGCCGAAGGTATCCCGACGTAATTTATCGGGATTTACCGGTGGGCTGCTTGGCTATCCTGTCCTTAGATCTGATCTGTGCGCCTTCACGAAAAGAATTCTTGCGGCCAGATCCGGTGTCGGATCGATGTAAAATTGGTACTGATGGATAGAGGACTCAGAGGGATACAACATATAATTATTTTAGATCCATCAAGTGAATGGATTGAAAATGAAAATGAGTGTTCCTCAAAGGTTTCTGCTGGCTCGGACTTACAGACACATAGGACAGACTGAGATCTGCCTGAAAATGAATTTTGACTGATAGGAAAATGATAGATCTAGACTCCATAAAAATTATGGGTGGAAGGGGGAAAAGTGAGAATATCGTATGAATTTCTTGGGAATTTTTGGAGATGTTTAAGGGGGCGGGAAAAATAGAAGAAGAGACTCCTATCCTGCAGATCTGTTGATTGGTAGACTGTCAGGGGTGGAATGAAAATTAAGGGAAAAATACTAAATGACCTCCGATTGGCACGAAATTTAAGATGGAGATAGGGGATAACAAGAGGAACAAACACTCAAAGTTGCAGCTCAATCAGATCTCCTGATTTGGAGATAAAATTCAGGCTTCAACCTTCTATCCTGATGTAGATAGAACTCCGACGCGGTGGCGGTGGTGGTGCGACGGCGGCTCGATGGCGGCGGCGACGGTGGTACTGAGCTTCTCACTCAGAGAGGGGGAGATGGGGAGGCTTCACACCTCAAGAATTTCACAGAAATCTATCTGCAAGGGGGTGGGAGAGAGAGAGGGGCGCCCTTGGGCTCTTGGACCAATTTCTGAATTCCTTCTTCATTAATTCTTCATAAATGGAAAATACAAAGGATATATAGAAATATACAAATGATCAAAACTAGCCCTAGATCTAGAGTTTGGAACGGGTAAACTAGGGATAGGATATTTAATCCCCATGTGGTCAAATGACCAAAATATAAAAAAATACAACAAGTATTAAACAATATTAAATGGGGGGCGCCCCCTTGACTTATGGGGCCTTCAATTTTGAATTTTCCATTTTTGTTCCCCCTTAGTCCAAGTCAAATCTTGGACTTTGAACCAGCCCCACATGGGCCCTAGAACCTAGGTGGACCAATGGGAAAGAGGGTGGGGGACCCTGTTGGACCCACTGGCAATTTACCTAGAAACCCAAAGACTTTAAAGACTAACCCTTTGGCTTATAATGCCTTTCAATTGTAAACTCAATTAGCCAAGGGTATAAATACAAACAAAAGGACACAAATATAAAAGAAAAATGTTAGTGCCCAATGTTGATTCCCATCATGGGGACTACTTCTGGAGGTATATGGGGGTTCTCCCTCTCCCCATTTGATATTTGTTTGCACTTTATGGTGGAGTGCTGACGCTCTTGGGTTGCATGCAGCGTTGGGGTCAGGAGAGGAGCACGTGCCGGGTCCTGATGAGGGCGGCCAAGAGGAGCCTCCTGTCTCACATGTGGTTACTGGCGACGACTGGGTTGTGGAGGAGTCGATGCCTTCTCCAACCCCGGTGGGCAGCGCTACTGAGATGGAGGAGAGGTTGCCTTCCCCGACCCCAGTGGAAGACACCACTGGTGCGGGGGGACTTGCTCTGGGTAAGGGATGAAAACTTGTCTTTTCTCAGGTTTTCCACCTTATTTATCCTTGGAAGTTTTGCATGTATTGCTCACTCCCTTTGGTGTTTGTTGAGGTTATGTAGGCTCTACTGGAGTGACAGCCGCGTCAGGCGAGTTCTCCCTAGATTTAGGGATCGAGTGACCTACGTCCGCTTCTCCGCCAGAGCCATTGTTGGACATAAGCGCTGGTGTTGCCTTGCTCCAACGAGCCCGGGGCTACCTATAGGGCGACCCTTTTCCTTCTCCGGAGGGCCTAAGACAGCGGCTGAGAGAGTGCACCCAGGGCTACCACGCGCTCGGCTTCCCACGCGAGCTCTGGATGTCTGGGTTAACTGGGATCTGGGTGGAGTACTTGCGACTCTGCGAGGCTCAGGAGCAGAGGACTCAGAGGCTGGCATCCATCCGAGAGGTGTAGGAGCAGCTGGCACGACTTGTGTCGGCCGTAGTAGAGCAGAGGGGCCATGCCGAGGCAACCTCGTTGGTGTCTCAGGACCACGCCGCCCAGCTGGGAGAGGCAGAGAGCCAGGTTGAGGCCTTGAGGAAGGCCTTGGATGAGCAGCGGTCAACCGCCGAGCGTGCCCGAGCTGAGTGGTAGACGGCCGAGACGACGGCCAAGGCTAGTGCTCAACTTTTGTCGACCCTGGAGACAGAGCTTGCAGCTGCTGACTCTCGCCTTGCGGCACTGGAGGGGATCGAGCCTGGGGTTTGATTATATTTCTTTTTCCCCTTTCTGTTTTGTGTCGTCCGGACTGTATGGGTTTTGTCACCCCAAGGGCATGTCTTGGGCTCCTTTTACAGAGCATTAATGACAAACTGGCTAGATTCTTTGGTTGTTTACTGGGCTGTTCCCTCCCTTCTCCTGTGAAACGATGTTGTGTGCATGGACTGGTGACCACTTACTGTTAGTCGTGCTTGTTGTTTTTTTTTACTATGTACTGGTATAAGTGACAAGGGGACTGGGTGTACTCACTTTCGGGCACAGGAGTACAAGGGCTGAGTCTGGAGAACAGTGTAACTGGATATTGGGTACTGGGTTCCGAGAATAGTGTTGGAAACTGGAGGCTGAGTACTGGGCAGTAGGGGAGAATGACTGGGTGTTGGGGCTAATCCTCTTGAATGATACAGGCCTGTGTGACATGAAGCCGACGTAGACCCATGGGGGTATGGCGCTCCACGCGATCTAGGGCTACTGGGGTGATTCTGGGGTGTATCGGTCGGAGACCGAGTGATGGAATATCGGCTAGTGTGATGCTGTTAGCCGGAATTGTAGTCCCTATCAGCCTAGGGAGGAACCGGGGGCAAGCTGGCCAGGTGGCTCGAGGAAGGCGCTTCGGCCAAGAATTGGGGCTGGGACATTGACTGGAGGTTGAAACTGGGTCCGAGACTAGAACTGGGACTGAAGCTGGGATTGGAGCTAGGGCCAGCCGGATGGCCTGTAAAGGCGTTGTAGCCTATGGCTGAGGCTGGTGGCTGGGCGGCTAGCCTGTGAAGGCCTTGTAGCCGGAAACTGGGACTGAGAACTGGGTGGCTGTCCTGTGAAGGAGTTGTAGCCGAAAACTAGGACTGAGAATTGGGTGGCTGGCCTGTAAAGGTGTTGTAGCGGGGAACTGGAACTGGAGACTGGGCGGCTGACCTGTGAAGGTGTTGTAGCTAGAAACTGGAACTGGGGACTAGGCGGCTGGCCTATGAAGGCGTTGTAGTCGGAAATTAGAACTAGAGACTGGGCGGCTGGCCTGTGAAGACGTTGTAGCCGGAAATTGGAATTGGAGACTGGGTGGCTGGCCTGTGAAGGCGTTGTAGCCAGGAACTGGAGCTGGAGACTGGGCGGCTAGCCTGTGAAGGCATTGTAGACGGGACTAGAGGTGGACAATGGGCGACTGGCCTGTGAAGGGGTTATAGCTAGAACTGGAACTGGAGACTGGGTGGCTGGCCTGTGAAGGCATTGTAGCCAGAAACTGGAGCTGGTCGGCTATCTGTGGAGGTGCGTAGCCAAATACTAGAGTTGGAATTGGCGATGGCCGACCCTCGGGGGTGTAGTGGCCACAGGTGTCGTGGAGTGATGCTGAGGTCGTCGTCGGCGGGATGTCGCAATTGACGACTTCCATCAGTGAGCAGTAGAGAGGGAGTGAGTCTTTTTTATTTTCTCTTTACCAGCTCTACTGCCCTTGCTAGTTTTTGCCAGAGCTGGCCCCCTTTTACTTTTTTGGGTGCACCCTTGCGGGTTTTCACACCGAGGGGTTACCCAATTTTACCCGAGATGCCCTTTCGGGGTTTCACCTCAGCTGGGTTGGTGGCAATTTTTGTCCCCAATCGTCTCTTTGTAATGAGGATGGCCGGGTCTGCCGGGGTATCTTTATTTTTAACCCCATTGTTTGTTTTTTTTAGGAATTATCGTCCATAGCATGTCGATTTCATGGGTTGTAGCCAGGAGCTGGAGGATGTGGGTAACTAGGTATTGCTTCACCCTTAATAAGGGTTCTTACAAATTATCAAATTATGTTGCTGGGGGCCACCTTGTCGTGGCAGGATGTGACAGAAGCTATAGCTAGTGGGTTAGGGATTACAAGGGGAACTGGGCGCATACTGAGACTCGAGGAATTCTGGATTTGCAGGATATGTAGGATGTAGTAGTGTGGAATGATAAAAGTCTGGGAATAGGCTGAGACTGGAGTTGACCGGAATGGCGACTAGGGTGTCGCATAGACACTGGACCTTATTGGTCCGCTACGACGGAGAGAGGGCCGAAACTAGAGTGGGCTAAGTAGGGTGATATAAGGCTGACTAGAGATTGCAGGGTTAATGGTCTGGCACTGTGGATTAACCAAAGGCGGATACCTGGGGAGGCCTACGACCTATTGAGGAATGGGCGAAAGCCACCCTGACTGGTGGGGAGAGGAAGATTTTCACCTTATCGGCTCTACTGCCCCTTTTGGGTTTCCGCCAGAGCCGACCCCCTTTAGCTTTTTCCGACGCGCCCTTGTGGGTTTTCACGTTGAGGGGTTTCCTAATTTTGCCTGAGGTGCCCTTTCGGGTCTCCGCCTCAGTCGGGTTATTAGCCTTTTTGCCCCCAGTCACCTCCTTGTGGTGAGGATGACTAGGTCTGCCGGGGCATCTCTATTTTTAACCCCATTTTTTAATGTTATTTTTTGCTTACCTAGAGCCCGATGGCTAGATTGTTGCTGGCGTAGAGGTGTCCTTGCTCTTGTCGTGGCAAGCACGAAGGCGGGAGGTTGACCCTCGAGAATGCCTGGCGGATGTTCTGGGAGGGCTTGGCTGGCCCTGTTGCTTGGCTGGGAATCGGAGACTGGAAGGAATAACTGGCTAAACCCTTTGCAGGGAAAGGCCGAGTTTACTGGCAGTAGCTGGGACGTGCACCTTAGTCTGGTTGGCGCATGAACTTGTGTTCAGGTGCATAGTATAGCTTCATATGTTTGCCATTGAGCGGTGGGAAGGGTTTGTGACCCTTGTGGTCAACGACTGTGTAAGCCCCACCCTCGTAGACGTTGTGAATGATGTATGGGCCTCGCCAATTTGGCTGTAGTTTTTTACTGGAGTCCCCAACCATGACTTCCTCTTCCTTGATTATGACGTGGTCACCTTGCTTGAAGGCTCGCTGCCTGATGAGCTTATCATAGGTTCGTGCCATACGGGCCTGGTATACTTGTAGGTGTTTGTAGGCTTCGAGCTGTTTGCCTTCAAGATCGGCCAGCTCCTCTAGCCTTCTTTGGTATTCATTTTCGTTAGGACCGGGGAGGCCGATATGGATCACCACACGATAAAAGGCTAACTGGACTTCGATGGGGATGACGGCTTCTACCTTGTAAGCGAGGGAGAACGGCGAACACCCCGTAGGGGTTTTGTAGATCGTCCGGTAGGCCCATAGTGCCTCGAAGACCTTCTCACCCCAATCACATTTCTGGTGGCTAACCATTTTAGCCAGGAGCTTGCAGAGGGTTTTGTTGAAGGTTTCCGCCAAGCCATTGGCCTGGGGTTGTAGACAGAAGAGGTTCTCCGGTCGATGTGAAACTTGGCCACTAGCTGATATACAGCCCTATTCTTGAATGGTGTGCCATTGTCTGACACTATGCGACTGGTAGTACCGAATCGGTAGATGATGTTGTGCCGGACAAATCTGGTGACCACTTCGCCAGTGACCTCCCTCAAGGGGAGGGCTTCCGCCCAGCGAGAGAAGTAGTCGGTGGCGGCCAAGATGTACCGTAGGAAGATGGCGGGAAGGGCCCCGCGATGTCCATGCCCCACTCTGCCAATGGCCAAGTGGGGGCTATGGGACGCAATAGATTGGGAGGTTTTCTGGGTACTGGGCCAAAGGCTTGGCATTGATGGCATGTACGGGCGTACTGGACGCAATCCACGTACATGGTTGGCCAATAGAAGCCCTTGAGCATGATGTTGTGCTTCATTCGATCTCTGGCCTGATGTGCACCACACAATCCGGAGTGAACTTCTTGCATAATGGCTCGAGCCTCGGCTGGGGAGACGCATCTCAGGAGAATCGACTTGTCCTTCTCGTGGACCAGTCGATACACGGAGTCGCCAATCAACTCATAAGAGGTTGCTCGGCGGAGTAGCTGGACTCTTTGAGCTCGGTCAGGAGGGAGCCACCCTTTCTTGAACTTGATGATGGGCTCGCACCAATCTTCTTCTTCTGGAGGAGTGTTCTGGTCTAGGTCATGGACCTCGTAGACGGTGAGACCGGCATCGCCCTCGAGTGAGCTTGGCATCAGTCTTCTGTGCTTGATGATGATGTCGACCTCGCCCTCAGGCGGGAGCTTGATAGCCGCAGCCAATTTTTCCAGGGCATCTGCCTGGGCATTGCTGCTTCTGGGAATGTGATCTATTTCAAAGAAATATAACTTCTGGGTTAATCTGGTGACGGCGGCATGGTATGGAACCAACTCCAGCTTCTGCACGTCATAGATGCCGAGGACTTGTCGAACTACTAGCTGGGAGTCCCCATAGGCTTTGAGGCATTTAATCCCCATATCGAGAGCCATATGAAGCCCAATGAGTAGAGCTTCATATTCGGCCTCATTGTTGGTCAGGGACTTCATGAGAGCACATGAGTTGTACAAAACCCCGCTCTGAGGTGTCAGGAAAATGATATCGGCACCAGCCATGGTGGTGGGATCCTGATTGCTCCGGGTAATCCCTCGGGAAGCGCCGTCGAAGTAGAGCTCCCAACAGGGTACGTTGGCTGTGAGAGCGCTCTGATGCCAGTAATGCAAGACATCTCTACTCTGTTCAATTGGTTGTTGTGATTGGACAGCAACGGACTCCTCGTCAGGGAGCTCCGTGTTGAAGGGTGAGTCGTCTGGTACTGAATGAGCAGCCAAGAATTCAGCCATACCCTGTCCCTAGATTGCCTTTCTGAGGACATAAGTGATTTTGTACTCCATTAGCAGGAGAGCCCACTTTCCCAGTCGGCCTGAGAGGACGGGCTGTCTGAGGAGGTACTTCAGGGGTCGTGCTTGGATATGAGCTCGACTTGATGGGACAGGAGGTAATGTCGTAGCTTCTTGACAGCGAATACCAATGCCAAGCAAACTTTCTCCATGGAGGAGTAGTGGTACTTAGCACCGATTAGTTTTCGGTTGAGGTAGTAGAGTGGCTGCTCTTTACCTTCTTCGTTGATTTGTGCCAATAGAGCTCCTAATGAAGCGTCCATGGCGGCGATATAGAGTATAAGCGGTTTACCCATGACTGGTGCCCCCAGGACTGGGGGAGTAAGAAGGTACTCCTTGATTTGCTAGAAAGCGGTGTGGCATTCCGAGTCCCATACGAACGGGGTGTCTTTCTTCATCAGCTTGCTGAAAGGCGCGCATCAACCGGAGAGATTGGAGATGAATCTCCGAATGTAGGTCAGTCTTCCTTGGAAAGACCTGAGTTCGGTGAGGCTACTGGGTGGTGGAAGCTCTCGGATCACTTTGATATTGCTGGGGTCCACCTCAATTCCTCGGTATCGAACAACGAAGCCAAGAAACTTGCCACTGGATACGCCAAAGGCGCATTTCATGTGGTTCATCTTGAGCCCGTATTGCCGGAGATGATCGAAGACTTGGCGTAAATCGCGCAAATGGTCTTCCCATCTTTTAGTCTTGACGACGAGGTCGTCGACGTAACATTCGACGATATTGTGCAGCATCTTGTCGAATATTTTGGTCATGGCCCATTGGTAAGTAGCGTCGGCATTCTTCAAACTAAAGGGCATGCGCTTGTAGTTGAAAATCCATTTGGGGGATCTAAAAGCTGTATGGTTCTTATCTTTGAGGGACATCCGGATTTGGTTATAACCGGATGACCCATCCATGAAAGACAAGGCCTCATGTCCGGTGGTCATGTCAACCATTGTTTCTGTGATTGGAACTGGGAAGTCATCCTTTGGACAGGCTTTGTTGAGGTCCCAGAAGTCGACGCAGATGCGGACTTGACCACTTCTATTCTTGACTGGCACTATGTTGGTGAGCCAGATCGGATAGATACACGGCTCGATGAAGTCAACCTCCGCCATTTTATTGACTTCGGTCAAAACCTAGAGCTCTAGCTCCCAGCTCATGGCGCATGCGCCGCTGTGGCTGTTTGACTGGAGTGACTGAGGGAGAAATAGCTAGCTCGTGCTCCGCTATGTAGGGGTCTAGCCCTGGCATCTCCCTGTACATCTAGGTGAAGCAGTCTTTATACTCAAGCAGGAGTTGCTTGTAATCCCGCCTTTCTGCCTCGGCGAGGAGAGCGCTGACGAATGTGGGATGGGGGGCTTCATCTTCGCCCAAGTTGATTTCAACGAGCTCATCAACAGTCGCCTGGCCGCCATCCTCCAGCTCGGGAGGAGCGGGTTGGAAGTCGATGAAATCTTCATCATCGGTGTCGGCTTCGTATATCTCTCAATTTTTGAAACCACCGGTTGACGCCGATGGGGCTGGAGAGTTGTTGTGGCTGGAATCCATTAAGGATTGATCTGGGCCACCGGCTTCTGGCCAGTAGTTGGCAGCTGCGGCTGCTGAGGTTTCCCTAGAGTTGCCTGCTAAAGCTGACAATCCTTCGCAGCTAGTATTAGGGATCTCTCCCTGTGGACGCGGATTTTTATTATCCTCTTATTTAAATCTTATCTGTTTATTATTTATTGATTTATTCGTTTGTTGGTTTATTGGCGTGCCAGTCACCGGGGTGACAATTTTATTGTGCGCTCGATCTAACATGGTCAGTCGATTGTGAAGTCCGAGTCGGGACCAGAAATCTGTCATACCCTGAACGCTATGACGTTAATTACATCCTCCCTAAGGAGGACAACCCTTGATTAAACGCTAAGATAGGAGGAGGACATCGGTAAAGCCACATACTCAAAAGAAACGGAATTCATTCGTTTGCAAGACGCTAAATGGATTAGACGAAGCAGGGGTTCGTTATCTTAGGGGATAGCTCCGACGGCATATTCCCACCAGCTTGAACTATGCCAAGTGGGGAATAGGAAACTACCCATGCGGTGGCAGAGTAGGATCCGGAAAAGATCGGGCATAATTGACCCGGAGTCCGAATGGGGACCGGCGTGACACGGCACGCTCCATGTGGGTGCGATGGCACATCTATATCCCCCTTCGAGGGACCATCGGAGGGCATGCAAAGGCATAACTCCGTGGGCCGACGGGGTTGAGAGGGAGAACATCACAGTTACCCAATAGGATATGCATAAATTTCGGCAGCATGTCCGCTCAACTTGGATTATGCCAAGAGAGAATAGGTCATCATCCACGGAATGCCGGGATGACGACCGAACGAGGATGGGCACCGGGCCCCGGGACATCGCTTGCATTTATACCATCGATTAATATCCCCTTTAAGCCCCTCAGAACTCATGTAACGACATGGCCCTTTGGGTTCATAAGGGTGAAATCCGGATCGGGAATGAGGACTGTAGGGGAGGTCTTCCCCATTACTGTGTCTTCTCAAGGCATCCATGATGATCTCTGAACATCCCCGGGGCCTATGTCTGAAGAGATCAGAAGGTTGACAAATGGTAGTGCAGGGATGGTCCCCTGACTGGGCTTCATTTGGCCAAGAAGGTGGGTCTCGGCATGGCTTTCTATCGGCCAGAGGAGGGTCTCGGCGAAGGTTTATTGGTTGGCCAAAGGGCCTCTCGGTAGTGGTTTATTGGTTCAAAAAAAAAGGGGGGTTCTCGGCAGTGGCTTTCCGGCGCGCTCCTGGCTGCGCCGAGAAGGTGGCGCCGGGAGCATGTAGACTGGGGGGTTTGAATAGGCTTATAGGAGAGGGGTCTCGGCGTGGAGCTTCCTGGCTGCGCCGGGAGCCTGGCACCGAGAGGCTTGCATGGAGGCTCACGTGAAAAGGGTTTGAATGGCAGGGTTTGTCGTTTAGCTGGGGGGAGAGGGTCTCTCGGCGGGACAGCTCTCGGCGAGGAATTTTGCACGCCGAGAAGGTGGATTTGCGGAAGGATTTCAGGGTTTTTCAGAGCTCAAACGGTACTCTGTTTCTGGGATTCCTGGGCTTTCTGACTGTGATTGAAGCCGGATTTGAAGTGCAGGAGGGGGATTTCAAGGATGCTTCTGTTAGGAAGGGCCAAGGGGGATCTGGAAGGTAGAATCGACGGAGAATCGAGACTATCATCTGGATCTTTGAAGACTTCATTTATTTCTGTCGCCGGCCGTCTGGGGATCAAGAGATGACTGTCTCTGATCCCCGGACGAACCTAATGGCATCTAAAAACCGGTGACGGAGGAACCTTTATCGCCGAAACTCCAGACCCTAGTCATCCAAGGGGTTAGAATGGAGGGTCGGGAGATCGAAATCGTCATTCGTTAGAATCCGAGGGATAGCAGTGGTCTGACATGTCCTCTCGTATAGCCAGCAGTTCAGGAATCCAAGAGATTGATGTCTCTGGTCCTGAACGGCACAAGGAGGAGGCTTGAGGGGCCTTGTAAGAAAGCTCGCACGGACACGAGGGACTTGCCATTGAGGCAGGAAGAGGGGAGGCGACAGAACCCAGTAACCTATTAGATAAGGTTAGGGGTTCTGTTCCTACGCCTCTGCAGAGAAGGTTCGTATGAACCATTAGCCATTTCTCATAAACGATGATCATACGAGGGGGGAGCGGAGAGCAGATATTTCAGCCAAAGGGGGCAAACCTCTTAATCAGTAGATCCCCGAATGGGTCTCATTGATATTTCATTACATTGCTCGAAGCTTTACACTGACTGTAAAAGAGAAATGCAAAGTAGAGAGACAGACGGAGTTCGAGACCTAAACCTCGCTAACTACGTCTGATAAATCGAGAAGAAAACTCGCTAGATTACATCAATAGAAAGAAAAGACCGCGTGGGGAGGGCAGAGCATTGACTCCTCTCCCTCCCCGGGACAGCCCACCTGAAGCTTGCTTCCTCTTCTCTTCTGCTTCTTCTCTTCTCTCAGCCGAGGGAGACTCTCTCTCTACTTTTTTTTCTATTCTTCTATCTTCTCCTTTTTTCTTATCTTCTCTTTTGGTGGCTCTCTCTTTTTCTATTCGTCCCCCCTCAGTTGGTCCGCTCTCTCATCTGTTCGAAGGGAGAGATTTTTTATACCCGTTTCCCCCTTCTCGGCAGGCTTCATCTCGGCGCGCCCCAAATGGGGCTTCCCGGCGCGATTGCAAGTGGCTCTCGGCGCCCTCTTTTGGGCTTCGACAAGTGGCTCTCGGCGCCATCTTTTGGGCTTCGGCAAGTGGCTCTCGGCGCCATCCTTTGCAGGCCCAATTAAAGCTTTTTAGCCACTTTCACAGGCCCATTTGGGTCTTTCAAGGGCATCATCACCCAAAAGGGGTCTTCCATTGGTGACACAGCTTGTATCATTATTAAGGTTTTCATCAGTCCGTAGACAGGGGTCTCATCAGTCCGTAGACAAGGGTCTCATCAGTCCATAGACAGGGGTTTCATCAGTATTGCCATCTGAATGGTGACAAAACTGGGTATTATCTTATCGACACCGTCACTTGAATGGTGACGAGCTCGGACATCAGCTTTAGTCTGGGAAGACCTCAGCCGGGTATATAATCTGTGGAGACCATTCTTCTTCTGTTCTGACTTTGCAAAAGCCTTTGCAATCTTCATCTGCCGGTACCGGCTTCATCTTCATCTCATATTACATATGTCAGTAAGCCGACATCTGACTTACCCTGACATATCATCCGTGGATTCTTGGACGAAACGGTAGTACAGCTCTTATTAAAGAGCTGGAAGGTCTCATCAGTCGAGTGACTGCTACTTTATCAGTGCTGCCGTCTGAGTGACATTGGCACCGGGCATCAGCTTTACCGACAAGGGTTTTAGCTGGGTAGACAGTTGATGAGCTTCATCATTGGTCTTTCACTGTTGGTCCGACCCTCTTTTCAATTATGTTTTCACCCTTGTTCATTTTCCAGGTGTCAACAAATGCCCCCCACCTGCAGGCGGCGTAAGCGTAGAATAAGCGGCACGGGGCTTGCAGGTGTCTTTCATCATTCGAGGGTATCTTCCTCAATTTCTTTTTAATCGGGTTCTCAGACCCGATCATCTTGATGCAACAATATTTTGCACACTTATCTTCCCTTTTCATATTTTCATTCTTCATATTTTCTTTATTTTCAGCAATTCGGAGCTTCTCGGCACAGGGCCATAGGCTTCTTGGCATGAGCCTCTCGGCGCGAAGCTTCTCGGCGCGAGGGACCTCTCGGCGCGGAGCTTCTCGGCGCGGAAGAAGGGGGCTCTCGGCCTGGGGCTTCTCGGCGCGCCCTGGCGGAAGGGGGCCTCGGCCAGGGCTTCTCGGCCTGGGGTTCTCGGCGCGCCTTCTGGCCTACGGGGACTCTCGGCCTGGGCGGTTCTCGGCGCGCATTTGGCCGCGCCGAGAACCCATCTGCCTCAGGCCCTATATTAAGGCGCCGAAAGCCTTTTTTCTTCATTCTTGCTTCTTCTTTCTCTTTCCTCATTTTTCTTTCATCGGCGGGAGCTTCTTCTCCTCTCAGCCGCGCTCGTTCTTCTTCCCGTTTGGTTGGATTTCGCCCGGGTAGGACGCTATTTTGGGATTTAATCCCTTTTTATTTCGGGATCATGTTGATATTTATTTGCCTATCTTTGATCTTTTACTTTTGAGGTTTGCAAAGTAACATGACAAGATGACAAACAAGCAATCAAAGATCTACTCAAAACCTATGAACATGTGAACATGAACCTAGGCAATCATAGCTAGCTCTAGCATGGGCATGCTACTTCAATCAAATTACGCTAAGGAAAAGAAAAACACACGCCGGGGCGTGGAGCAAAGAGTAAATAAAAACACACCGTGGAGGTGGGACAAGCAAGGAAAAAATAAAGATTGTTGATAAAAGAAGACAGCTAATGCCCAATACTAAGGAAAGATGTGATCGCCACCAAAGTAAACACAAGTCAAAGACTCGAATATACCTTGGAAATAGGTGGATGAAACACCCGCCCACGGGAGAGAAGACCAAAGAAAGCTTGCAGATCAACTTGGAAGTAACGGCCAGAACCCTGTGCGTCGCTTGGAAGCGACGGCCGCACGATAGACCGCCAGAAGAAAGTGACGCGCCTGCAGTAGACCGTCAGACAACCTGCAGTAGTAAAGCTTGAATTCTTTTAACTCCAACTCTTCCAGCCGGCTAGAAGACTTGGGCCTCGTGCTAATGAACCTGTAAACCTGCCAAAACGTAGAAAGACCAGACAAGACAACCTCAATTAGCCCTCTTCGCAAGCATAGCATCAATTCTTAAAAATCTTAAGAACATCAAAAGGAGTGGGAATTACCAGGGAGTTTTGGTTTTTTAACCCCTCTGGGTGTTTTTAAAAGTTGGGAGGATGTTTGTATGCTTAAAGAACAGTGAAAAACGTGGAGGAGGAGGAGGGACAATGCTTTGTTTAAGGAAAAACCAAGGAAGAACTCAAGCATGCAAGGATGAACTTGAAAGACCAAAAACTAAAAGTACTCCCTTGATTGGAAGATGGATGGACGTGGGAAGCAGTTCCTCCTGGATGAAGATGACTCCTGAGTTCGGCAGCACTTCGTCGTGAATTCAAATCTCCTCCTCTGGGCCATCAAGTCAAGGGTTCTATTTATAGACCCTCAAACCCTTAGGTCGAGCAGAGGATAATTCAGCAGGAAAGAAGGATAAATCTTAGCAAATCCTCAAAGATAATATCACCAAGAGTCCATAGAAACAAACGGGAGGTCCTGAGGATCGGATTTGAAAGAGATAACGTCAATCCAAAAACTTATCTCAACCACGGAGTAGCAGAGAAAAGGCCTGAACTGCCAGGACTCTCGGAAGGAAGTAACGGCTGCACGACAGACCGCCACTTGGAAGTAACGCACTAAGGATCATCCGTCACTTTCAACCTTATCCCAAAGGATAAGATCAACGGGAAGAAGACCCAACAAGTCGGACTCTTCAAGGAAGCGACGGCCAAGGCATAGGGCGTCACAGAGAAACAACGGCTGCACGACAGACCGTTATTATCAACGTAGAATTAAAAGATAAGCACTGACCATGAGGCCTTAGCCTTTAGGACTCTTCAAAGAGTAACGGTCCAGGACCCATGCGTCAAAAGGAAGCAACGCGCCGGACTGGACCGTTATTATCATTGAGGTTCAAAAAATATAATGAAGAGATTACCAAGCTTTACCAACGAAATGCCACCAGGAGCCAATTCTTAATCCAGGGATTCAAGACCCAAGAAACAGGTTTCAACTGATCAAGAGACTCGTCAAAGAATGAACAACTCGGAGCATCATAAGGAATGAATAAGGAGACGACCCGACTTATTGGGTATAAAACGGGTGTCAACAGATGCCCCTCCTTAACGTCCTCTTTGCAGGGGAACAAGCGGAGGTGAAGCAGATGTAAAATGGAACATGGAGATGAAGCGGAGATGAAGCGGAGTGGATCAAAAAGAGGGCGTTAAGGTAAACGACACCCGTTCTTTACCAACAAGCAATAGGAATTGTCTGGAAAACTTCGAATTGATCACAAGGAAATAGCCAACCAAAGGACGCAAGTCTGGAGGAATTAATTAACTAAGGAAAGGAAACACGGCTAGCCGCCGGAGGCAACGGAAAAGAAAGAGACTAAACTCCAGACAGGAATCTTAGCGAACCAGATCGAGCGAGCAAATCGAAGAAAGCCTTCTAATTCAGAGTGGAATGATTCTCCTTATTCGGGATTAAGAACACAGCTGTTCACCATCACTGAGACATCTTGAGCAGATAAAACTCATGAAACGTTAAAGAATGCGCATGATGCATGCTGGGCAAAAGGAAAAAAGAAATCTTTAAAACAAATGCAAAGAAAGATAAAATATCAAATACTCGAGAATAATATTGCTAGATCGAGTAATCAGAGTCAGGACACCAGTCTGCAACCACGGCGTGCAAGACAGAACCATCGTCCCCAAATTTTTTCAATCTAACGGCCTATCCAACGATTAATCATGTGAACTTAGATCATCATCATTTTTGTTTTAGGGGAACATCAGATCCCAGGACACATGAATGACCAGCCGGTTCTCGAGGTAATATATCATAAGTAACATATAGTAATGCATTAAGGGGGATGAGGGAACGATATACCATACCTGACTTACCTGCCTGACGAACGGCCAAGCGTGACTTTTGTTCATAATCCTTTCATGAAAGATAGGTTAGCCAATAATAAATACGATCATGAATCAAGGCATAACCATTATACGTGCAAGAGGCATCAATAAGGAACAACATGGAAGAAAATGGAACCATTTTGACATTAATTAGACCATTTAATTCATCAGGAAACTTGCAAGTTTGTAACGGTCTCATGACAGGGCGTCACATCAAGTAACGGATCACCCTTGATCCGTCATAAATCAGGCGGTTCACATTCTTCGATAAAACAGTCCAACACATGTGACGGCCCATTAAAGAAGCGTCAGAATGATGTGACGGCCGGTCGATAGACCGTCACATTTCCTGAGTTTTCAAAAAAAACAACCGAACGGTTACGGCCCGTTCATTCCATTCCAATCACTCAATCAAAAAAAACCCCAACCAAGGAGAGCTCCGGCGATTTCACCCCCACGACCACCATGGCCGGCGACGAGGCACCCCAGCCGCCTCCACAGAAGAGAGGGAGAGGGAAGAAAATGGCGATACGGCGGTTCCACCGCTGGCTCGAACGAGAGGCGATTCCGCCAACCGTGGAGGAAGAAACGACAAGGAGAAGCCCACGAGAGGAAGAAGAGGTCCCCACGGTTGCGCCGGACGGCGAGGAAGCTCACTGGGTGCGGAGAACCCAGAGAACCAGAGAAGAAAAGGAAGAGAGGCACGGACCATGAGGTAGGCCGCCTTGCCCTAGATTCCATTTTTGATTTTTTTGTCTTTTAATTCATGAGTGCATGTGGGGAATAAGGGTAGAAATGGGTCTACGAACCCACTAGGGAACTTTGTAGGCCATTTGGCCAGAGTGGGAGACCATAGGAATACAGGGGAAAAAACCCCAACTAGCAGACGAAGTGACGGTCCTGCCAGCGACCGTCACTCCCTTGACGCTCCAGCCTGGGTGCGTCAGGGACAAGTAACGCCCTAACCCAGGGCCGTTACTTCTGCCAGGGATTCAAACTATTTTTTAGGGTTTTCAATTTTCAATTTTTGTTTTGTTTTCAATTATGAATGTTTATGCCATGAGTATATGATGCAAACTGAACTAATTAATGATCTATTATGCAATGCAGGGAAAGAGAAGATCACGGATCTCCTGGCTTCAGATCCGGGCAGTGTACCAGGCATTGCCCGATTACCAGAGAGAGAGACTTGCCGAGATGGGATTCGCCGAGGTGCTCAGCATCGAGGTGATTCGGATGGACACGCCACTGCTGTATGCACTGCACGAGAGATGGGACCCGATCAGCAGGGCGTTCATCTTCCCATGGGGCCACATGATCCCCACACTGGAAGATATGGCGAGGATTACTGGGCTGAGAGTCCACGGCGCCGCAGTGACCGGATGGACATACGGCGATTACCGAGAGATAGCGCAGCAGCTGCTCGGGTTAGATTTGATCAGGCCGGGTCAGTCTTCTTCCCAGCTTGCGAGATCAGTGCTGCAGGAGAGCTTGGGGCTGAGAGGAGCGGCAATCACCGTGGGAGAGCTGCCTGAGGAGCATCTGGGTAGAGTGATCGACCAGGTGCGCCCTCGCGTGGCGGCAGAGGCGGGACCAGAGGGAGACAGAGTGCTTAGGCGCTTCCTGATGTTGCTGTTCGGGAAGCTTCTGTTCGCGACTCGGGCAGACGTCATCAGCTGCAGACTGCTGCCGATGATAGAGGATTTGAGCAGAGTCAGGAAGTACGCATGGGGAGCAGCAGTACTCGCATTCTTGTTCGACTCCCTGAGCACCACGGATCGCCAGACGATGCTGGGCGGCTTCTCGCCCTTCCTACAGGTGAATGCACTTTAAATGCTTTCTATTATGCTATGATTATGATTATGCTATGACTCATGTAAATGATTTATGCAAAATGATTCGACTGACTCGATTTCAAAATGCAGGTCTGGAGCTATATGTACCTCCCGGGGATTGGGAGAGGCGTACTACTCCATCCCGGCCTCATACCAATCGCGAGGCGATGGTCGGTGGCGAGGGACACGGGATCGGTCCTTAGACTGACCCGGACGATCCAGGATGACCTGGACTCCTACCCACACACATCGGTAAGCCCGGGATTCAAAATGATTTCTATGTGCTTTACATGCCTCTATATGCTTCTATATGCTGACAAATGAATGAATGCTTTCAGGTGAGATGGACCCCGTACCGCAGCGAAGGCTACACGGGACAACCGTGGGTAGAGGCGTCGCTATCGTACCGGGGGCGAGACATATGGTTGCACTGCATCCATATCATCGAGCCTCTGCACTACAGGCTGATCCTACGGACTCGGGGACTACACCAGCCCGAGGTGACCTTTCCGCATCGCAATGATGACCGCCCAGGCAAGTCGGCGAGGGGCATCAGTGGAAATGTAGATTGGCGCGCCCGGAAGGTGAAGTACGTCCTTGACTGGAGGCAGCGAGGCAGGGCTGTGAAGGATCGGGATGAGAGCGACGAGGCCTACCTGAAGGCCTTCGCTCGATTCTACGGCGACCGGGTATACCGAGGTACCCGACGACCGGTATGCAATTCTAAAACTCTAAACTTCTCTATATGAAAATGCAAGATGATGGATGCTGACTCATACTTTCTAAATGCAGCTAGATCCTGAGGGACGGATAGCCGAGCTAGAAGGGCTACTCCACTCCACCATCCAACAGCGGGACGGGTACCGGGCTGCCCTGGAGCTCCTGGTGAGACTAAAACTTAAATGCTTATGATTCATGCAATGATGTTCATGATGCAAATGCAAATGCTAACTGACCATGATTTCTAAATGCAGCGGGCCGAGGGAGCCCAACGTGCCGGACCAGATGCCCCATCGTCTTCCTCGCAGCCTGCGGGAGGCAGGGCTGAGCAGGAGGCCGACTTTGCTCGGGCAGTTGCCCGGGCCGAGGAGGCGGAGGCCACCCTCGCGGAGCGGGTAAGAGACTAAAAAACTCATGATCATGCCTAATTAAATGCTTCATGACTAAATGATATGAAATGCAATCTACAGGTGAGGGACCTAGCAGCAGCGGTGGCCGAGGCCAGCCAGGCGAGAGCTGAGGTAGAGAGAAGCCGGGCCGAGACTGATCGAGCCCGAGCAGAGACGGAGCTAGTACGGGCAGAGATGGCCCGGCTGAGAGCAGAGACCCCGCGACGCCCAGATGACGCAGAGATGGAACAACTCCGGAAGGAGTTAGCGCGGGCACGAGCTGAGGTGGAGGAGCTTCGGATCGGGACGGCCGACTTGGATCGCTACCGGACCGAGGCGCGGGAGACGCGGCGTCAGATCTTTACACTGAAGATCGAGCTGCGGACACTGGAGCGGACGGTGCGGATGATCGGCCGGGGACCGGAGCGATGCACCTCCCAGAGTGGTGTACATAGGAGTGCTGCCCCTAGCGGCTCAGTCGGGGATTTCCTTGTCAGCTCCTCCGCCCAGCGGAGGAATGAGAGGGCAGAGAGAGGACAGCAGGAGGAGAGTGCTTCCATAGCACCGCCACCTACGAAGAAACCTGAGGAGGGGGAGGATGAGGGTGGCCCAGCCGATAGGCCGGCCGAATGATGCCTTTCTTATGTTTTTATTTATCATTTGTATAGAACTTTTGGCAAAATGGAATGAGACCCCTTCATTTTAGTTTTCTGTTTTGTTTTAATTTTATGCAAGCGTGAATGAATGAATGTGAAAAATAGCAGGATGGACGAAATGTGGATGAATGAGATGAATGAGATGTATGCAGGAATGCATGAAAATGGGAAGAGGACGAGGTGTATAATGTGAAAGACCGCCAGGTCTAGGCAAGGGCAGAAGGAACAGTCTGAACCCAGCAGCAGAGAAAGTGACGGTCTAAGATCTGACCGCCATAATCAAAACGACGCTCTGGTGAAAGACCGTTAATGGTCAGAGACCCACTCCGGCAGTGGGGCATCAGGATAAACGACGGCCAATCGAGGGTGCGTCAAATGCAAATAACGGCCAAGGGTCAGACCGTTAATCATGGCAGAACGATAGTTGTCCAGGGCAACTAGCAGGAAATGCGACGGTCCGAAGGGGACGCGTCAGAAAGAGACGGTCCTAAGCAAGACCGTCAGGAAGTGTTTTTGCCCAAAAGAGAAGGAACTGAGTAGCTGAGAATGTGACGGCTCAGGGCTTGTGCGTTACAAAAAATAACGGTAGACCCGTAGACCGTTATTCTCCACAGAACATGATTCGGGGAATTGAAACCCACAGAAAATGCGACGGCCAAGGGTTGGCGCGTCAGAATTAAATAACGGCCGCACGATGGACCGTTAGAGTCTGGGTTGTAATCCGAATCGATTGAGCCGAGACAACTAAAACCCGAGGTTTAGCTACTTAAACCACCGCTAGAACTTATCCTAATTGAAGATAAAGCCTTGTAGCCCGAGTCTTACCCTTCCAAAGTTAAATATAAGCTTTAGCAACTTGGAACCTTAATCAAAATCGCAACTTTTGCTGAAGCCTCTGTTCTAGGGTTTGAGGAGTCTCCAAAGAGCAGAAAACATGATGAAGAGGAGCTTCGAGGTGATGGCTATGGAGGAGAAAGCTTACACCGGCCCCAAAGCGGCAAGAAAAAAGCATGGAGAACTTCATCGGCTGACATCAATTCCCAAGCACTTAAGCTCCAACGCCCAAAGAGTGGTAAGTTCTCACAACTCACCCAAAGTTCAGATTTTTTGCTGCACTCTCTTTTTGTAACCTTCCTTCTTCCTTTCTCAAGCCCCTTCCTGGTCCAAGGTGCTATTCCAATCTGAAGTGGGTGGCTCCCATGGTAAAGGCACTCCCCATAGAGGTCACATCGATCCTTAAGGCATGGCACCTCCAACCTCTCTTGGTTTTAGGCAAGAATTTCCAGAAATTGTCCTTCGATTGGCCAAGCCTCTCAGCACTTGTGGAACTATGGCATCCACAAACTCATACTTTCATCTTCCCTTCCTTTGAAGCAACCGTCCTATTAGAGGAGGTAGAAACCTACCTAGCCCTTCCTAAGACTAAGGTGGGGGATGAAGACCGGGTTTGCTACACAATAGAGCCTATTGATCCGTCCTTGATTTTGAGTGATTTCATTCATAACCCGAAGGACGTGAGGACCATGATCAGCCCACACCACATTCACTTGATTCCTTTGGCACAATGGGTAGTGTCTCATTGTAAGAATAACTGGGAGAGACATGAAGCAATAGCCAAGGCGGTGGCGGTTTGCTTGTGTGGGGTCTTCCTTTTTACCACCACCGATCACCTTTTAGATATCCAAAACCTTGGTATTATTAGTGGGCTGTGGCGGGGTATGTCTATCTCTCAAGCGGTCCTCTCATACCTTTATGAAGGACTAAGCTCGGCTTGTACAGGAGGGCTTTTGTTTGGTTCTATGATACTCCTCGAGTGCTGGATAGGAGTGAGAGTCAAATTCCTTCCTAAGGAAGACATAACTTCTGCAAGCCAAATCTTCGGGAGCCACCCTCTCTTCTTTATTGGAGGGGCATTTGGATACTCTCCTCAGGTTGAATGCAAGACAGCGGATAAGAAAACTCGGGATGAGTGGCGCCTCTTCTTCAACACTCTTCCAATGGACAAGTTCATCATGCGACCAAGAGTCCTCCGAAGCACTCTTCTCAAAATACCGCGGCGTCAAGGCCTGGACCTCTAGCTAGTAGGGAACACTACCATGGCGATCTACAGCCCGCACCGATGCCATCTTCAGATCGGATTACCTCGAATCAGCGTTTCTGCACTATCACACTACCCTCCCCTTCTACCTAGGAAGATGGGGACCGAGGAAGATGAACGAGCAATCCGGAACGCGCTGACCATGTGGGAGATCAGCAAGGTACGCCCGTGGCAGGCAGAGGTTGAAGAGGATGACGAAACACGCCGAGATTATGTGAGAGAATTGAGAAAGATCCGCCCTCTTGCGGATAAGAAATTGAATGTATCTTGATTTTCTTTTTGTTTATGAGAGATATCATGCAATTGACAACCGAAGTTGAATTTTATCAAGAATTATATTTCATTAATCTTTGCTTGAATGAGATAAGAGTGCCATAGTTGAATGATCTTGAGTTCCATAGTTGAAAGGCTAGACTGATGTGAACAGACAGGGTTTCTGGTGGATATGACGGATGGGCGCAGGGCCGCCATAAAGAAATAACGGTCCTACGACAGGCCGTCAGAATGAGAGTAACGAGAGCTCGGTCTCTGAAGAATGTGACGGATGGGTCTCGAGCCGTTATATTCAAGTAACGGTAGGTTCTCAGACCGCTAAAGTGAATGTTCAAAAAAAAGAAGAGGGCCCATGCCTGAAGGAAAGTAACGGTCGACGATGGGCCCGTTACATGACTGTAACGGTCTGATGCTGGTGCGTTACATGCCTTGAACCTGCATAGTTGTGAGCTTTTGCTTTTGGGCTTGCCCCTGTATCCTGCACACACTCACACATGAAGCAAGTTAGATCTGTTCTTAGACTCAACCCCTTGCCTTGAAGCAAGTTAGATAATGACCATTGGTCAAGGGGTGGAGCCTTATTAAAATAGGCGAAAACATAATGAAGATGCGATGCATGCTATGCTTATGATGGTATTTTTGGGCGTTTTGAAAAGTATTTAATGTTTTTGGATTTTGAGAATGTTTGTTTTGTTTTTTTGGAAATATTTGTTTGTTTTTGGACTTTTTGAAAATATTTGTTTATTTTTGGATTTTGAAAATATTTGTTGTTTTTGGATTTTGAGAATATTTGTTGTTTTTGGTCTTTGAGAATATTTGTTGTTTTTTTGGATTTTGAGAATATTTTGTTGTTTTTTTGGATTTTGAGAATATATTTTTTTTGGATTTTGAGAATATTTTTTTTTGTTTTTGGATTTTGAAAAACCAGTGCCTCTCTAGCAACTCGAGACCTTCCTCTTTTTAGATTGAGTCTAAGGATCGGCGTGCAATATTGTGACAACCCCTGGCCGAGACCCGATCATCGTGACGGTGTTTTTACCCATGCCATACCTAGGGAACTCATCTCAGTCCTAAAAGGAAAAAAGATCATGGGGGTAAGCTTTAGGCCAGATATGGGAGTTTTTAGAACTTGATTCCCTCACCGTACAACCCTATTAGAGAGTCGGTCTGTTGTGCCGGGGCTTTCATGTCCGCCATCGAACCTTTGTCCACCTAGGCATGCATGCGACCGGGCTCATAACGTCCCGCGGGGAACTGTACTGCCACTCTTGTCATGCCTAGCTTTCTTTTTCCGTTGGAGCTTTTGAAAATTCATTCATAGACTTTAAGATGATGCTTTCGATTTCGTTGTAAAGAACACTCCTTTTCTTTTCTTTTCCTTCGTTCCTTGTGGCGTCAGGTCATAACGGACTTGCCCCTATTTGAGACCTCTTCTCGTTAGGGAGTTTGGATTGGTCGTCGCCTCCTTATTCACTCCTTGCCCCTGGATTCAGCCGAAGAATGAAGCGGACAGGGACTTTGACTTTCCCCTAAAGCACGGCCAAGGAAAAACGGTGTCGTTTAAACAAGGAGCCCGACCAGGGACGTCGTGTAGTGTGTGATTGCCTTACTTGAGACTCTCCTTTTGAAGATAGGGAGGAAGTTCTTATTGCCGGAGAAGCACATGGTTTAGATTTTTTTAAGGAAAGAAACGCTTAAGATACAACCCATTCCACGGGTGAGAGAGCTCCTCACCTTCCGCGTTTACTAAACGATAAGCATTCCCTGGATAAGCTTCCTTCACTATGAACGGCCCTTCCCAGTTAGGTTGCAATTTGGACCTAGGACCTGCAGACCGAATAAATTTGCGTTTCAAAACCATTTCACCCTTACAAAATTTTCGTTCAATTACCTTCTTTTGAAAATAACGCGAAACCCTCTTTTGATAAACAGAAACATGATCAGCCGCATTCATCCTCTTCTCATCCAAGAGTTCAACTGGACCAGCAACGCCTCTCGACGTTCATCGAGATTAAGTTCCTTATCGAGCTGCACTCTAAGGGAAGGGATTAAGATCTCGTATGGGAGCACCGCCTCCATCCCGTAAGTCAGAGAGTAGGGAGTTTGTCCCGTAGGGGTACGGACGGAGGTGCGGTAAGCCCATAGAGCTTCCACCAATCTTTCAGGCCAATCAGAAAATTTATGTGCTTCGCATGTTTTCTTAATGATTTTAAGAAGGGTTTTATTAGTGGCCTCGGCTTGACCGTTGCCTTGAGGGTAATATGGAGATGAATGATGCAGTGAAACATTGAACTTCTTACATAGGTCCTTAAGCTCTTGGGAGATGAACTGGGGTCCGTTGTCGGTGACGATGCTGCTTGGCACTCCGAACCGCGAGATGATATTCTTCATGATAAAGCGGCACACCGTTGTAGCTTTGATCTCTGCGTACGCCTCGGCTTCGGCCCATTTGGTGAAGTACTCAGTAGCGGTGAGGATAAAGGATTTCTGCTTGATCTGAGAATTAGTATCACCGAGTGGGCCGACAACGTCGAAAGCCCACATAGAGAAAGGCCAAGGAGCAGTCATAGGATGGAGGGACGAAGCTGGAGAGTGAATTTTATCAGCATGGAGTTGGCATTTGAGACACCTCCGGACATAGAGGGAGCAATCTTCCTCTAGAGTGGGCCAGTAGTAGCCCTGCCTAAGGATCTTCTTTGCTAGAGCCTGGCCATTGACATGACCTCCACACTCACTAGAATGGGCTGCTTCAGCCACTTTCCAAGCTTCTACATCATCTAAGCATCTCATGAGCATTCCATTAGTGGCACGCCTATACAGTTCTCCTGCAATGATAGTGTACCTTGCGGCGGCTCTTCTTATCGCTTTACGTTGCTCAGCCTTTGCCCCTTCTGGAATGACCCTTCTTTGCAAAACAACTCGATTTCATGATACCAAGGCAATTCTCTTCGTCCAGAATCTCCTCTAGTTCGGTTAATGAAACTTCCTTGAGATCTTCCTTCTCAACTCTCGCCTCTACAGATTTCCTAAGGTTGATGAACCAAGGATCTTGAAGAGAGGGTGCGTCCAATCTCTGGACGACGATGGTCTCAGTACTACGACTGAGAGAAAAGATAAGGAGGAAGCAAGAGATGCCAAAGCATCAGCTAGAATGTTCAGAGAACGGGAGTATGGATATAGATCAGCTTACGGAATCGCTTAGCAATGAGCGTGACCAAATCTTGATAAGGCTTGAGCTTAGGATCACGAGTACGGTAAGTCGACAGAACTTGCCGTAGACGAGCTGAGAGTCTCCTATGATGTTTAAATAACGCGCGCCTAGGAGATAGGCGTGCTTCAAGCCGGCCAGGAGAGCCTCATACTCAGCGATGTTGTTGGTAGCAGGAAAGCGAAGTTGATAAGCGAAGGGGATGGTTACTCCCTCTGGAGTAAGCAAGACAGCCCCGATCCCTTGGCCTTGAGAGTTAAGTGCACCGTCGAAGTGCAGAGACCATAAGGGATGATGAGAAAGGACAGAGAGATGCTCATCAGGAAATCATCCTGAATGGAATCGGTATGAGGATAGGGAGATGTGCAAGATGCTCAGCAATGGCGTATCCTTTGACTGCCTTCTGAACAACAAAGGTGATGTCAAACTGAGAGAGGAAGCTCTGCCAGTGAGCTAACCTACTAGAAAGGACGGGCTTTTCTAGGAGATAACGGACCGGGTCCATTCTAGAGATCAACCTAACTGGGTGGGCGAGAAAGTAATGTTTAAGCTTCTGAGCTACCCACACTAAGGTGGCACAAGTCTTCTCCATAGCGGTGTACCTAGATTCAGCCGGATTAAACAACCGAGAAAGGTAGTACGCGGCCCGCTCTTTCCCTTCATCATCCACTTGTGCTAAAACCGCCCCTAGGGAGTCCTCAATGACCGAGATGTATAGGATTAGGGGTTTCCCAGGGACAGGAGGTTGCAAAACCGGGGGATTGGTTAGATACTCTTTGAGGTCTTCATAGGCCTTTTGACAATCCTGATTCCATTCGAACTTAACCCCCGCTTTAAGCAATTCATAGAACGGACGGCACCTTTGAGAATGCTGAGATATGAATCTCCTAATGAATTGCAGCCGACCGATCAATCCTCGAAGTTCAGTAATGTTCTTTGGTGGAGGCATGTCCGTGACGGCCTGTGCTTTATTAGGATCAATCTGGATCCCCCGTTTGCTCACTATGAACCCTAGTAGCTTCTCTGAGGAGACTCCGAATACACACTTCTTCGGATTCATCTTAAGCTTATACTCCCTGGCTCTCTGCAGCACCTTAGCCAGGATAGAAGGGTGTTCTTCTTTTGTTCTTGATTTCACCAAGATGTCATCCACGTAGGCCTCCATGTATATGTGCATCATATCGTGAAAATGGCCATCATCGCCCTTTGATAGGTGGCACCTGCGTTCTTAACCCAAATGGCATAACCACATAACAATACGTGCCCCAGGGCGTGGTGAAGAAGTTTTCTCTTGATCTTCCGGAGCGAGACGGATTTGATTGTAGCCCGAGTATCCATCCATAAACGACAGAGCTTCGTACCCGGCAGTGTTATCCACCAGGACGTCTATATGAGGTAGCGGGAAATCATCTTTGGGACATGCTTTGTTTAAGTCCCTGAAATCAATGCATATGCGCACTTTTCCATCCTTTTTGAGGATAGGGACTATGTTCGCCACCCACTGGGGATATAAGACTACTCTGACGAACTTGGCCTTGTATAGCTTGTCGACCTCTTCTTTGATCCTTAAGGCCATGTGGGGGTGAAATCTTCTTGACCTTTGTTTAACAGGTGTTGCCCCTGGTTTAAGCACGAGTCGATGTTCCACTAAGGAGGGGTCAAGACCTGGCATGTCCTCATAAGACCAGGCGAAAGAATCGCTATACTCCCTTAGTACTTTAATTAGATCCTCTTCTACCTGTGAAGGGAGATCAGCTGAGATGATGATGGGCCTTGGGTCTTCTTCTGTTCCCAAGTTGATTTCCTTTGTAGGTTCATCCACTACCGTCGACGGTTGGTCGAATCTCTTTAATCCTTGTGCATATAGATCGGCAGTGTCCTCTACATCGCTGTCTTCATCTATTGGATCCTTCTCATCCAAAACCTCATAGACGCCCAATCCGTCGTCGCTCCATTCCCCTTCTATTTCTTTCTTTGTCTTCCATCACAATTGCTGTAGCGACGAATTCCGGATATTTCAACAGAGCATGACACCGCTGAGCCAAATCTTGCAAGAACCTATCAGGAACAGATCGGGGAGGACGCGCAAGCGAGCGCGGCTCAGAATGGGAAGGGTTGGACGACCTAGAACAAGACCCAACTTATCTAGATCTAACTGACTCTACTTCCTTAGACTCGCTAGACCCTAACCCTAACCTAGGAGAGAGAAGGCTTAATGGAAGGGGAGGAGCAGGGGACTCGTGCCCCTGGGAAGAGGAGGATGGAGACAGGACAGCGTAATCTTCCACTGAAATCTCCGTTTTAAATTTGACGTTTTTTTGGGGGGGATCAGTAGAGACTTCGAAACAAGACGGAGGAGGTGGGAGCTGCATAGGGAACAGCTCGGGAAAATGCAATCGAAGAAGGGGTCGGAAGAAGAGAACCACATCTCGTGGAGTTGAGCATTGGGAGGAGGAGGAGTAAATAGAGTGGATAGATCAATGCGCGGGCATTTCCTGTAAGCACACGGAATGAATAGAATCTCCGGTGGATCAATGACGAATGGATTTATCACGATAGGAGGAAGGCGGGGTATGAACTCCCTTTGCTGAAAGAAGGATTGGAAGCGTGAGGGAGGCCAAGAGAAGATAACTGGAGAGCTCTCCTCCTTCTGCAACTTAACCGCGGGCTGCTTCTTCGGCCCCCACTGTACGAGCCGAACCTCTTGTTGCTTCTGGCGTTCCTCCTCATAAAAGAGCCTCTGCAGGGCCTGACTGTAGTCGAGCATGTCATCATCTGACCCTCCTGGCAGGGAAGGCGGACTGGCAATCGGACAAACTATATCCCTTTTTGGCTGAATCGGTTTTGGAGCTAATGTGCCGGGCTGGAGAGGCCCTCTGACAAAGTGCTGACGATAATCCCAGGTAAGCGGCCCAGAATCACCCATCATAGATAATGCTGTTTCCTTATAACCGAGGCCTCTTCTGCCCATTTTCCTTCCCTTAGGTATGGGCTTAGTCATTCCTTGCAGTTGCGCACCGAGGCCTCTCCCCGGTTGATAGCCCAGTTTTAGTATGATGTTCCACCCTTTCGAATCTCGAATCTGCGGCTTCACTTTGACATTAACTGGGGTAGTGACGGGCTTAGGAGATGTATAAGCCCAAGGAAAGTTCAAATCAAGCACTGACAGAACGGGTCGGCTGCTCGGCCAGAGTGTGGGAAGAACTTGATCTGAGATGGCCTTGACTGTCTGCACCGTGGACAAGCTCTTAACTTTGACGATCCTCCCTTGGAAGGGGAATTTAACGCACTGATGTGCGGTGGAGGGTACGGCGCCAAGTGTGTCAATCCAGGGACGACCCAAGATAGCCTTGAACATAGGGTCGATATCGAGAACGTAGAAATCTACGGCCATAGTAAGGGGCCCGAGCTCGGCCTGAATGGTGATTATCCCGTGACATGCTCACCTTGAGTTGTCATATGCTGCTATAGTAGTGGGGGTAGGTCGTAGTAACTCTTCAGATATGTTGCATGCTCGGAGGGTGCTAAGTGGGCAAACATTAATTGAGGCCCCCGTGTCAACCAGTGCAGATTCAATGTCGACTTTGTTCAGGGTAATTGTTATGCAGAGCGGCATCTGCCGAGCCCCCGGAGGTGCGAGCTCGGTTTCAAAAAATGTGATGGCCGGCCCCTTGGAGATAGTTGCTAGTGCCGTAGGTAGGCTGTCGACTGCCATATCTTCACTAACCATTACCTTCTGTAAGAAATCCCTTAGTGCATCTTGATGAAGGGTAGACCTTTTGATCAGCTCCAGCATGGATATCTTAGCGGGTACCCGATCCAGATGATGTAACAAGTCATATTGAGTACCCGGCAGGGGTTCAGCTTCTTCTTGTTCGGCCGTTGGCTGGGTGGACTGGGGATTAGAAGTAGTAACATAATTCCGATGGAACATCTTCCCGCTCCTTAAGGCACAGTTTGCCGCAGCATCCGAAGATAGTATGATGGGCCCCGCAGGGTGGATGAGTGG
The DNA here is from genome assembly GCA_022559845.1 of Amorphophallus konjac. Lineage (NCBI taxonomy): Eukaryota > Viridiplantae > Streptophyta > Magnoliopsida > Alismatales > Araceae > Amorphophallus > Amorphophallus konjac. Next base: position 83,650,170 of record CM040129.1, read on the forward strand.
AATAGGTGGTGCGGGGGAGGTGATTTGGTGGAGCGTGGGATTGGTGAGGTTAATGGGGGGTGAGCGAATGATGGGTGAAGGATTGGTGGACGGCGGGGTGGTGATGAACGTCGACGCGGGTGGAGGGAAGGCTAGTGGATGTTTCAGAATGGGCGAAGGGTTAGGTGGTGGTGTGATGATGGCGAGGGGAGTAGGTGTTGGAGGGTATGATGGGATGGAGAGCGGTAGAGGGTTTACTGGAGCGGGTGTGGATGGTAGGACGAGCGGAGAGGGTGTCGGTTGTGTAGGGAGGATGAAGGAAGGGTTGCGGAGGTTGTGGTGGAAGGCCATTACCTGCGGTGTGGCGCCATCATCATCAAAGACCACCCGGCGTTGGGGGCCGGGGGTTGAACTACGTTTACTTGTGCTGGTGCCGGCGGCTGCTGCTGAGGAGCGGGTGGATGACTTCGGCATCGGGTTCTGATGGATGCCCAGGTCTTGCACTTGCTGCAGGTTGCTGCTGTTGTGGTGGCTGTTGCGGCTGTGGTGCTTGATGCTGCTGCACCTGCTGCCCCTGAGGCTGCCTCTCTTCTCTTTAATTTCCACAATGGCCCTATGCATTTCGGCCCAGTCGATTCTCTGCCCTTCATGAAGGTCATATACCAGATCTCGAAACTGAAAACATCCTTCTATGGTATGGCCTGGCTGCCTATGGAACATGCAATATTTAGTCTGATCAACCGCCGGGTTCCAAACAGGCCGTTCCGGAGGAAGTTGGATTGCATTTACTGACATAAGTGCCGAGAAAATATCTGTAAGTGTCTCTGGCAATGAAGGATACTGGGCTCTCCGGGGAGCCGGGCGCTTGCTATTAGGATTGTTGTTGTTGTAGCCGTTGGGCGGGGGGACGTTGTGGTATTGCGATGGTGGCGGTGGTTGTTGTGGTGCGGCGAGAGGGTTTCGTGGAATGGTGAAGGCGGGGAGAGGGTTTTGTGGAGTGGCTTGGAAGTTTTGTGGAGCGGAATTTTGTGGATTGCGGGTGTTTTGGTTGTAGCGGAAGGGTGTGGCTTGAAAGGGAAAAGTAACGGCTTGCACTTGCTCGTTCGTTTGGACTCCCTCGGTAACCGGCCCTTGTGGTTTCTTGTGGTACTTGGGCTTTTGGTTTTCAAAAGAGAATGGATAGGAGAGTCCTTGAATTGAGTCTGTATGAAGCGCGCCCGGCTGTAGAGTTGATGCATGTTAGCTATGTCATTCATTGCCAGGATGTTGCGGAAGGTCGGCGTGGCATTGGAGATCAGCAATTTGACCTTCTCTTCTTCCGGAATATGGCCAGGCACTCTGGCGGCCATCTGCCTCCACCTGTCTGCATAGGTGGCAAAGTCTTCCTCTGGCTTCATCTTCTCTGCTACTAGATCTGTAAATGAATATTCTGGCCCGACCCTGTCTTGAAACCGCTGAATGAATTTGTCCTTAACTACCTTGAAACTCTCGGCCTCTTCCAGTGGCAGAGAATAGAACCATTCGAGAGCAACTCCGTCTAAGGATCGGCGGAACAAGTACGCCATGAGGCGATCATCATACTGGAACTGCGTCGACTCATAGAGAAAATCCCTCACATGAATAAAGGGATTGTTGTTCCCGTCATATTTGCGATAGTTGGGGAGCTCTGATTGCGGAGGGAATCGAATGTTCTGGAAGCTCGGAATAGGAATATCGGCCAAAGATTATGGGCCAACCCTTTTCTGGAGGAAGTCGAGTTGTTGCTGCATGGCGGCCCACTTGTTAAGCAAGTCCTGCTCTTGGGAAGGAGCAGGGGTAGTGACGGATGCCAATTGCTTCTGAGGAGCGGATGGAATGACGGTAGTAGAAGGGGGAGGCCCATAGGCATGAGTAGAAGGGTAGACAGTGGAAATAGGGAGCCCGTAAGAAGGATATTGGGCCTGAGATGTACCCGGATGGGAATGAGCTTGGGCTACCCCTTGCTGAGGGTGTAAGAAATCAGAAGGGTTCATGAGAAGCTGTCAAGCCATCGAACCAGAACTGTGATGATCCACCTGGGCAAAAGAAGGGATAGGTGACTTCCCTTTATCAAAGGACTGATGGGCTGAATTGGAAGATTGGCCCATTTCCATGCCAGCGAAAGTAATGGTCCGGGGTTGGACCGGAGTGAGGTCAATCGGAGTGGGCTGAGCGGACGGCCCAATAACGGAAGGATTATATTGACCTTGAACAGCGGCGGAGGGGGAAGCGTTGGACCCTTGCATAGCTTGGTATAGGACTTGAAGTTGGGCCGGATCCAATTGGGCCATCATGTGAAGGACGGAACCCGCAGAAGGAATAGAAAGAGAAGGGGTACCTTGACTACCCTCCATAGAGGTGGAGGACGGGAGAGGGGCAGTCCCTTCCCCGGAGGAAAAAGTGATAACCCTAGGGGGGTTTTCAAGGAGCCCTTGAGGAAGAGAGTCCTCTTGGGAGCGTGGAGGATTGAAGGATGCCATGGTGGATTTGAAGAGGGGATTGGAATAGAACGTGAAGGAAGAAGCGACTCGAGGAGAGAATTCGGACGGACGAAAACAACTCCACATGCAACGGATAACCTTGACAAAATGCAAAACAACCAACACAAAACACACAATAAGCAACCAAACTTAGGTGATTCTAACAAGATGTAAGTGATAAAAGATGAAGACACTCAAAAATCAAACAAGTTGTTTAGAATGATGCGACAAGCTTCTTATGATTTCTCCCTTGGAACTTTAGTGAATTGATCGATATGTACTCTCAACAATGGGTTCCTAATAGGAGATGGATATGGGACTTGGTTTGACTCTAAGTGTAACCACTCAATCACTTATGCAATCCTAGACACGGGGTGGGAAAGGTACAACCAGCCCGGCGTCCGTGTGGGAATCCACGGCTCGCGGGGACTTATGGAGGTCCCTGCTGTGATTTCCTAGTCGGCCCCAAGGAGTATGGAGACGAGAGGTCCTCACAACAAGGTAGAAAAATGCAATCTAATGTATGAAGAGATGAATGACCCTATGTGCACCGGAGTGCATGCAAAGTCTAGCCTAACAATCTAGCAATCAATAGTGCACACCATGATATGCAGATATGAGCAAAGCAAGAGGAAGGTCAAGTGTCACCCAAGCAATAAATCACAGTAAAAAACTGCGGAAATAAATGCACCTCGGATGCGTACCTGCCAGGAGAGTAACGGTCGAAGACCCCTGCGTCAGAGAACAATAACGGTCGAAGGCCAGACCGCCGGATAATATATAACGCAGGGGGATGAGACCGTCAGATAAGCCAGGGAGCCAAAAACTAAGCAGAAGTAACCGGGAAACCCGCGGGAGCTCACGCAGCAGAATCAAAGTGGCGGTCTAATGCCCCTGCGTTAGACGACTGTGACGCGGGGACACAGGGCCGTCAGAGGACTCAGAAAACCAGAATGAACAATACTCAAAGGGGACAAAAGACAACTGAACAAATAGATGATGGCAGGTTTAAACAAGAATCAGAAGCACGATTGGCACAAGCTGTCCCACCGTGATCGCCAAAAAATTATCTGTTGATATTTATTTGCCTATCTTTGATCTTTTACTTTTGAGGTTTGCAAGGTAACATGACAAGATGACAGACAAGCAATCAAAGATTTACTCAAAACCTATGAACACGTGAACATGAACCTAGGCAATCATAGCTAGCTCTAGCATGGGCATGATACTTCAATCAAATTACGCTAAGGAAAAGAAAAACACACGCCGGGGCGTGGAGCAAAGAGTAAATAAAAACACACCGTGGAGGTGGGACAAGCAAGGAAAAATAAAGATTGTTGATGAAGAAGACAGTTAATGCCCAATACTAAGGAAAGATGTGATCGCCACCAAAGTAAACACAAGTCAAAGACTCGAATATACCTTGGAAATAGGTGGATGAAACACCCGCCCACGGGAGAGAAAACCAAAGAAAGCCTGCAGATCAACTTGGAAGTAACGGCCAGAACCCTGTGCGTCGCTTGGAAGCGACGGCCGCACGATAGACCGCCAGAAGAAAGTGACGCGCCTGCAGTAGACCGTCAGACAACCTGCAGTAGTAAAGCTTGAATTCTTTTAACTCCAACTCTTCCAGCCGGCTAGAAGACTTGGGCCTCGTGCTAATGAACCTGTAAATCTGCCAAAACGTAGAAAGACCAGACAAGACAACCTCAATTAGCCCTCTTCACAAGCATAGCATCAATTCTTAAAAATCTTAAGAACATCAAAAGGAGAGGGAATTACCGGGGAGTTTTGGTTTTTTAACCCCTCTGGGCGTTTTAAAAGTTTGGGAGGATGTTTGTATGCTTAAGGAACAGTGGAAAACGCGGAGGAGGAGGAGGGACAATGCTTTGTTTGAGGAAAAACCAAGGAAGAACTCAAGCATGCAAGGATGAACTTGAAAGACCAAAACTAAAAGTATTCCCTTGATTGGAAGATGGATGGACGTGGGAAGCAGTTCCTCCTGGATGAAGATGACTCCTGAGTTCGGCAGCACTTCGTCGTGAATTCAAATCTCCTCCTCTCTGGCCATGAAGTCAAAGGTTCTATTTATAGACCCTCAAACCCTTAGGTTGAGTAGAGGATAATTTAGCAGGAAAGAAGGATAAATCTTAGCAAATCCTCAAAGATAATATCACCAAGAGTCCATAGAAACAAACGGGAGGTCCTGAGGATCGGATTTGAAAGAGATAACGTCAATCCAAAAACTTATCTCAACCACGGAGTAGCAGAGAAAAGGCCTGAACTGCCAGGACTCTCAGAAGGAAGTAACGGCTGCACGACAGACCGCCACTTGGAAGTAACGCACTAAGGATCATCCGTCACTTTCAACCTTATCCCAAAGGATAAGATCAACGGGAAGAAGACCCAACAAGTCAGACTCTTCAAGGAACTGACGGCCAAGGCATAGGGCGTCACAAAGAAACAACGGCTGCACGACAGACCGTTATTATCAACGTAGAATTAAAGGATAAGCACTGACCACGAGGCCTTAGCCTTTAGGACTCTTCAAAGAGTAACGGTCCAGGACCCATGCGTCAAAAGGAAGCAACGCGCCGGACTGGGACCGTTATTATCATTGAGGTTCAAAAAATATAATGAAGAAGATTACCAAGCTTTACCAACGAAATGCCACCAGGAGCCAATAGGGATTCAAGACCCAAGAAACAGGTTTCAACTAATCAAGAGACTCGTCAAAGAATGAACAACTCGGAGCATCATAAGGAATGAATAAGGAGACGACCCGACTTATTGGGTATAAAACGGGTGTCAACAGATCACCCCCTCTTGGTTGGTGACTCCCTATTCTCCTTGGGCAGATCCTGAATAAGGGGAGATGCTGCCAAAATTTTCATAGAGTCTCATGTTACAATCTTTATAAGACTGGCTTTTAATTCACACTTTTTCTCCGACTGCAGGCACTGTAATGGCTTCCAGCTCTGATGCTGCGTCTTCCGGAGCTGTTGGTGCTAGCTCATCGGCCCAGCCAGACATATCTCGGGTCACAGTAAATTGGCTGAATGTGCACAGCCTGGATTTCGGATACGACAGGATTGCTTCAGTCGATGAGTCGTCTGACTCAGAGACTGACACAGTGTCGACGGCCCGGGTATACTCCACGGCGACCGAGACATGCTTCAGGCGGGATGGTGGCTATCGGCCAGACCATCCGAAGGACTGGCATTTGATGCCGTTCATCCGGACTTTCACAGTAGGCGGCATGCGAGACTACCGGATAGCTCGCGTAGTTGAAGCTGCCATCCTTGCTGAGCGAGATAGTCTGAAGGAATCAGTGTATCGCAGCAAGGCCATCTATCTTCCTGGGGAAAAGTGCGACTGGGATGCAGTCCTCGGCATATCGGAGCTGGAACCAGAGAAGAAGATGCTGGCCCGGGCCCCGGAATTCACACCTGCCCGTTGGGATAATGCTAGAGGCCGAGTTCATAGCAAGAAGCCCGGCTATGGCATGTTCTTGGCACCATTGAAGTGGGGATATCGCGAAGAGCCCTTCGTGCTGAATTGTTCGGCCGTTCAGTTCAAGTACCATCTGGCCGCTGGTTGGTTCGGGGATACCAAAATCACTGACGCGCACTTATTCCGAGTAGGATCAGTGGAGTTTACCGAATTTGTTCTGAAGGAATATGCCCCTCTGCTGATCAGAGCCGGGGTGTTTCACAGCGTCTTCGCTTCTAGATTCCAGTATCCCATATCCCGAGGGTTGTGCTGTGGAATGTTTGAAGTGTTCTGCCCCTTATTCAACACTTTCTATACAGCAGAGGGGGAGACATCCCTGGACCTCTGGAGTTTATCACAGCTCTCCGGCCTGTCCATTGATGGCGAGCCGTATGAGGAAGTTTGCTTGTCAGATTCCGAGAAGGATAGCTCTGATGGCGAGGGCAAGTATTCCATTGGCTTCTCATATCGATATCTGATGAAGGTATACCGCTCTATCTGTCTGGCGTATAGCAGAGGGTCCTCTAAAGGCTATCAACCCCGAGAGAAGGGCAACAAACTGAGGGTCCGGATAGGGCAGTGGATCCAGTATTTCTTTGACGGTCCCCTGAAGTATGCAGACTTTCCTTCCATGGGTCCGGCTGCTAGCAAGCAGATAAGGGCCCCTCGCTATAAGTCGGCGCTGCCATCCTCATTGCGCCGTGCAGGCAGCGGTGGTCCCAACCCAGCAGGCGTAGACCCCATCACACACTGTGCGGCTTATTTCACATTTTGGCTGTGCACTTTCGCTCTCCCACAAGGGGACGAGACAGTTATTCGGCCAGAGGCCATATATCCAGCTTGTCAGATGGCATGGGGGATGAAGCTATCGCTCTGCCCAGTGGCCCTGTGTTTGATATATAAATCTTTGGGGGACCTGTACAAGCATCGGACTCCCCGTTCTTTGAGGACCGTGGGTCCTTTTCATTTCTTCAACGCCTGGGTCTACAGTATATTCCCTGAATTAGCTCCGAGAACCTTGCAGGCGGATACAGTGTTACCCAGGATGGTTGAATTTGCCAGCGCTGAGCCTGGTCCCTTTTATGATCAGCTGTTTAAAATAAGGGGCCGACTGATAAGGGTACCAGTGGACGCCCCTGGCAGCATACATTTCTGGAGCTTGGCGGCAGGTTCAGCTCCTTTGATTGATCCTTAGAGAGAGTGCAAGCTGGAAGAGACAGAGACATATATCCATCCTGTCTCAGGAGTCAACACTGCCCGGCCAATCCTGGAACCGGAGCTGGTGAGATGGGCCATGACAATTCGGCCCAGTGTTTTGGTCTACAGGAAGGGTGGCCTGCTTCTGTTGGAGCCATACTATCCGTTCCGATTTGGGCGAAACTTCGGCTACGACCAGCATATTCCTACCTCAGTTGCCCAGTTTCCCCTGGATAGCCGGGCCAAGCACGGGTCCATCATTGTTGGCGAGGGCCTGTTGTGGTGGGATTTCTATCATCGCCAGGATGATGTAGTTTTCAGGGTGCCCACAGTTTCTAACCGTGTTCCCCGGGTAACACCAGAATATATCAAATGGTGGAATATCCGGACCGGTTTTTACAGGGACGGTAGGGGTGCCTTCTGGGATGTGGCAGAGCGCTCCTTCCTGAAACAGCAACCTGGGCCGGTGTTTGATATTCCTGAGGCCCACTTGAAGAAACTTTACTCACAGCACCCGAGGGAGGCGGAGAATTATCTGACTCAACGTCGGGCATTGAAGGAAAAGAGTTCTGAGCCGCTTGTCCCTGTCTTTGCTGCTATCAATGAGGACACTTTCCTGAAGACCTTGAAGCATTTATGCCGTGTGGGAGGCGCTCGCTTGGAGGAGTAGCAGTACCCATTCCCTGTTGAAGAGCCGCTCCCGACAGCAGCTCCTTGGAAGGGTCCAATTGATAAATTTCATCCATATAGGACGTTTGTACGCCGAGAAGATAGAACTCAGACGTACTATAGGCAAACGTCCTGGCTGTTCATTCTGCTGAATTTGCATGGATTATCTGCAGAAAGCCCGATAGCTGGCATATTGAACAAGCCACTATTTATATCATTTCATTATGTCGATGGTTGGGGCATGGACCATCTTGACTTATTTCGATGCCTTGACTCTCACGGCCATAATGATCTAGCAGCTTTAGTAGAGAAGTGCCAGATATTTGGTGATGTGTGCTGGCTCATCAACGAGGCTGCTTCCCGCTCCAAGGAGGTAGCTTATCTGTACTGGCCACTTTCTGTATTCTACGACGGCCCGGCAGGTAAGATTTCTTCTTTTCTGATTGCAGTGTTTTCTGCTTAGCATCTGAATTTCGCACCCACTGATCCCATCGCCCTTCTGCCATTTTCAACAGACCGGCCTGATATAAAGCGGCAGGGGCTCTATAGAAAGATTATTGAGCAGGCCGAGAAGCCTACTTATTTTGAAGTCCCGGCTGCAGCACCGACCACTACTCCCCTGCCTCCTGGCAAGAAGAGGAAGGCTTCCACAGTCAAGGCTGCAGTTGGGAAGGCTAGGAAGGCCAAAAAGGCCCATGCTCAGCAGTCGACTTCGGTGGCGATGGACACTGGGACCCCTCTCCCCGACATTCCCTCATTCGATGAGTTTGAGTTGCAAAGGGAGGCTGCTCAGACACCGGTTCAGGGTAACATCATTAGCTTGCATTTGCATTCTTCATCATCTTTTGCAGATTTCCAAAGAAGTCTTCGACTCTGACCCCTTCCCTTTTTTGCGCAGCTCAAGAGCCAATTGTGGCACCCTCCGACACAGAGACCAGGCTGCCTTCCCCCACGCCGGCTAGTGAGGCGGGGGGTAAGTGTGCTTTCTCATCTGTTTCACACTTCTATTGCTTTTTCTACTATAACCCTCAGAGATCGCTTTTCTGTTGAAATGGCAGCCGAGGAGCAGGCTGAGGTTGAAAGGATGATAGAAGAGCCGATTCAACCTCCGAAGGGTCACGAGACTCAGTCGAAGCGGGGTACTGTTCCGGCCAGGCGCATAATTACCCGGTCCACATCCCGACATGCTTTAGAGGCGTCCCCACAGCATGTAGCCAGGGTAGAAATATCATCGGGTAGCTCTACAACCGTCTCTGATGAGGAGGAAGTGGCTTTCAGCGGCAGTGAGGGGGATGCTCCTGAATCAGAAGCCTCGCCTGTACCTGCAAAAGGTGCTCTGTCTTTTCAGCCTGCTAAGCTGCTGGAGCCATCTTCTGCGGAGGAGTTGCAAGAGGAGTTTGCCGGGCTCGACACCGAGATCGACATATCTTCACTCTTTGTCGCTTCAACTTCGGAGTTTCCTCCTCTTTCGCCCCACTTCGAGGATGTGAACCCTGCTTCAAAGGTGGGTCCCCTTTCAGGCTTGCTGCTTCATCTGCATCTTCATTTAGTGCTGAAGGTTGTTTTGCTTTGGTCTCAGGGCCCTATCACCGTCAGCTCAGACACAACTGCAACTTTTATGGAGGCTTCTTCTGCAAACTGGGCTATTGTCCCTTTTCTACCTTTATCCTGCATGGGGGCTCCTGAGGTCATTCGCCCTGTTCCAATGCGAATATAGTATTCAACAGATTTAGCATCGTTGGACCTGGGGGCCTCAGGAGACAGATGCACTCCTATCAGGGCTTCAGATTTCAGATCCGAAGCTGATCTAGCCAGAAGTTCTGCTTTCATACCGGCCGCAGTGATGACCATCGCTCTTGAGTCAACAATTCCCACAACATCAATCATGGAGGGTGAACCTTTGCCTCTTCAGATTGTGGCCTCTATGGCCTCGACGTTGAAGGAATTGGCCACCGAAGCGGAGATGGAAGAAGGAGAGGTAGCTGCTGCGGAACTGGGAGTATTGCATGTAACCGCCCCGGATCTTATCTCCATACTTTCAGAATCTGAGGAGGAGGTGCCTGAAGTTGCATCCGGGAGTATTCAGACGGCCGCTTCCGAGGAGATGGAAGTGGAAGATCTCTTGGCCACGCCGGAGGTTGCAGGGAGAGCTCAGTTGGTACCTTCGGTAGACCTCCCATCTTCTTCTTCGCAGCCGGATATTACCCTATGGGCGGACATTGATAGTGAAGTAACCTTTGAAGTAGCTCCTCTTCCTTTGCCTGGCTTTACTTCACCTGAGAGTTTTGTCTGGCAACATCTGGGCATGCTGCGCCAGCTAGTGGAGTCCCAGCCCGGACTAACCTATCCACAGTTGAAGGAGATAGCTGAGCGCTTCACCGCCGGCTTGCAGGCGATGGGATGTCCCACAGAAATATGGGCCCAGCGGGTTCTTTTATTGTTAAAATTTGTTCATCGCCGGGATTTCTTGACACATATCATGTCTGACAAACTGGCGGCTTTGAAGTTGCAAAGAATGGGATGCAAATCCGAGCTGGCGAAGACGAACTCTATTCTTCAGGAGCGGCAGTGCCAAATGCAGTCTTTGGCGGAGCGGGAGCAGTTTGTGCGCGACCGGATAACTACCCTGGAAGCTGAACTATCCGATCTCCGAGCTGAGCTGCCGCAGCTAACAACTTCTCGACCGCAGCTCGAGGAAGAAGCAGCTCTATTAGAGGGGCAGGTGGCGTCCTTTCAAGACGAGTCCGTTCGACTGTAGGAGGAGGAGGCTCGTCTTCATGAACTGGGAGCCGCCCCTTATGTGGGTCTTCTGGCTTTCGAGGATATCTTCAGGCAGCCATGAACCATCTTCTCTTTCTTTTTCTTTTGTACTCTTTTGCGATACAACGTCCCCTCGGGGCCCTTTATGTACTCACTTATTAATGAAAAGAAATCTTTGGCTTTACGCGTATCCATTTTCTTCTGCATGTGGTTTTATCACTTTGAGAAGTGGGGTAGCGGTTTTAGCAATTCCTCATGCGAATGGCCCGTACTTGGCAGGAGAGCGTCCACCCCCTCAGAGAAAGGATGGAGAACTCGCTCCACCGCGTGACGGCATCCGGGGAGGTGCTTAAACCGGGTTCTGTTGGTAGCAGCAATCGTCCCTCTTGGCAATATGTGCTGCGAGGGAGACAATTTGCAGAAATGTGAAAGAAGAGGTTTCATCGGACTAGACGAAAGGTCTAGACTGGGTAGAGGTTATAGCAGGTGGGACATTGAAAAAGGGTATGGGGTTTTCATCAGAACGGACATAAAGTACGAACTGGACAGATTGTATCATTGGCTGGGCGATGTACCGATCAGCCAACGGTTGACTTCATCATCGATATTGAGCTTATATCGATGCAAGGGGGATTTCATATGTTTTATCAAAATAGACGTAAGGTCTAAACTGGATAGGGTTTCATCATTGATCGGGCAAAGTGCCAATCGATCAATAGTTGATTTCATCATCGATATTGGGTTTATATCGACGCAAAGAAGAGTTTCATCAGCATAAACGAAAGGTCTAAACTGGCTAGGGTTTCATCATTGATCGGGCAGGGTGCCAATCGATCAACAGTTGGTTTCATCATCGATATTGGTTTTATATCGATGCAAAGAAGAGTTTCATCAGCATAGACGAAAGGTCTAAACCGGCTAGGGTTTCATCATTGATCGGGCAGGGTACCAATCGATCAACAGTTGGTTTCATCATCGGTATTGGGTTTATACCAATGCAGGGATTTCATAGGTTTCATCAGAATAGACGAAAGGTCTAAATTGCAGGATTTCATCATTGATCGGGCAAGGTGCCAGTCGATCAACAACTGGTTTCATCATCGATATTGGGTTTATATCGACGCAAAGAAGAGTTTCATCAGTATAGACGAAAGGTCTAAACTGGCTAGGGTTTCATCATTGATCGGGCATGGTGCCAATCGATCAACAGTGGGACGTCGGTAGAGGCGTAGGTCTTGTCAGGATAGACGTAAGGTCTATTCCAGTAGGTTTTATCGCAGGTGAGGCTTGCCAAGAAATGCGTAGGCTTCATCAGGACAGACGTGAGGTCTGAGTTGGACAGGCTTCATCAGAATGGTGATGGGTTTCATTGTCGGTGGGACGTTTGAAAGAGGGTATGTGAATTTTATCAGGATAAACGTAAGGTCTATCCCGGAAGGGTTTTATCATCGGTGGGGAATGAAGCCGACTGACCGACGGGAGGTTTCATCAGTAAAAGGGAGGTAAAGGTAGCGTGCCTGTTGGCATGGAACTTTTAAATTACCACATTACTGACCCAAGTGCCCTTTCGAGTTTTCACCGGAGCCAGCCCCCTCTTGCTTTTGCCCACGCGCCCTTTCGGGTTTTCACGTGGCGGGGTACCCGATTTTGCCTGCAGTGCCCTTTCGGGTTTTCACCACAGCTGGGTTTTGGCCATTTTTGCCCTTGTCCGGGATATCCGAACAAGCCTGGCGGGGTATCTCTATTTTTAACCCCATTTTTTTTTTATATATACGTATATATATTTCTTGAATTGGGACTTCAGCACGGATCGGGCGATGTGCTGCTCCATTAGTGACTGCTCTTATCATCGGTATTGGGTTTATACCGATGCAAGGATTTCATAGGCTTCATCAGGATAGACGTAAGGTCTAAACTGGATGGGTTTCATCATTGATCGGGCAGTGTACCAATCGATCAACAACAGGTTTCATCATCGGTATTGGGTTTATACCAATGCAAGGATTTCATAGGTTTCATCAGGATAGACGAAAGGTCTGGCCTGGATAGGTTTCATCGTTGATTAGGCAGTGTGCCAATCGATCAACAGTTTGTTTCATCATCGATATTGGGTTTATATCGGTACAAAGGATTTCATAGGTTTTATCGGCATAGACGTAAGGTCTAAACCGGACAGGTTTCATTGCTGATCGGGTGAGTGTGCCCATTGATCAGCAGCAGGTTTCATCACGGTGGGACCTGGGAGAAGGTATGAGGGCTTTTATCAGGATAGACGTAGGGCCTATACTGAGTGGGTCTAATCGTCGATCGGGCAAGGCGCCGGTCGATTGACGAGGAGTTTTATGGCGGGAGGTGAGGCTTTTCTTTGGGATTACCACATTACTGACCCAAGTGCCCTTTCGGGTTTTCACCAGAGCCAGCCCCCTCTTGCTTTTGCCCACGCGCCCTTTCGGGTTTTCACGTGGCGGGGTACCCGATTTTGCCTGCAGCGCCCTTTCGGCTTTTCACCACAGCTGGGTTTTGGTCTATTTTTAACCCCATTTTTTATATATATATTTTTTTTTCTTAGAGGGTGACAGATTGGAATGCCATTAATCCGTGATGAGGAGTGGCTTGGTTAGGGCGGAGTGCCACCAAACCAAGAAAGGGTAGCTCGGCTGGGGCGGAATGCCGCTAAACCAAGAATGAGGTAGCTCGGCTAGGGCGGAGTGCCGCTAGACCAAGGAAGAGGGTAGCTTGGCTAGGGCGGAGGTAGACCAAGGAAGAGGGTAGCCTGGCTAGGGCGGAGTGCCTCTAGACCAAGAAAGAAGTAGCTTAGTTAGGGCGGAGTGCCGCTAGACCAAGAATGAAGTAGCTTGGTTAGGGCGGAGTGCCGCTAGACCAAGGAAGAGGGTAGCTTGGCTAGGACGGAGTGCGACTAGACCAAGAAAGAAGGGTAGCTTGGTTAGGGCGGAGTGCCCCTAGACTAAGAAAGAGGGTAGCTTGGCTAGGGCGGAGTGCCGCTAGACCAAGGAAGAGGGTAGCTTGGCTAGGGCGGAGTGCCGTAGACCA